>OU343223.1:9740194-9821211 GCA_910596185.1 Chrysanthemum makinoi
TACGTTCGGTGTCCGTTTACATAATACTGTGTATGAATGCTTTATAGTATGATGTATATCATGGCAACCTTGATGGGGCATCTCTGTTTTAGGATAGCAACCCTATAGGGAAACTTCATTTTTTTTTAGATAACTAAACAAAGTAGAAACTTATCATATAGGGCAACTTCATTTTATTGGGGGACTGTAGATAATTTTTTTTTCTTTCAATAGTCAGCATTTTTTGGTGGGTGTACACGTGTTCAACTATGTTTTGGGCATGTGCATGGTAACTATCTCTTCCTGCTTTCGTGCTTTATCCAGCCTTGTTAGTATTTACCCACTTTCACTTCAAAAAATAAATAAATAAATAAAAAACACTTAAAAAATTGTATTTGATAGTTTTGCAGCTTGATTATACAGTTTGCATGTTGTGTATCTAGTGTTTGGATTTACCCATTTTTTGCTAACTAAATATGTCCTTGCATTGGCATAACATAACAAATACATAATACAATTTAGTCTACATATATTATGAAATACAACATATAACGAGAATAGGTGGTGGCTCACTTGTTCAATGACGAGCATGTCATTACCTAGGTGTATCAATTGCAACTTGTTCAATTGCTCGGTCATTTTTAGGTGGTTCACTTGTTATTCGACTTGCAAGTGGTTGGGTTTCTTCATCACTAAGGTCACTGGGTTCTGTACACATAGAATCATGAATTTCATCAGCTGTTGATGTAGTCTCACTTCTACCTCTGATACTCACTGAACCACCGCCTATACAAGATGCTGGAACATGTAGCCCCATCACACCATCACACCTTCACCTCTACGAACTACAATTGTTTTTTCCCTGCTAACATGTACATCGCCAAGTCTACATGCATCAACCCCACAAAGAGTATTGTTGTCGCTTGCTTAAAAATTCATTGGACAACAGTACCACATGATTTCTCTATTCGGTGCACGCCTTGCATCTAAGGTCAATCATACGTGTTTTCTCTTTCCATCCTGCACCAAATGCATACCATTTACTCAACCGGTTTTGATGTTATAACGAAAAGAATAGCATTCACGGTTTATATAAGAACGTCTACTAGCATAACCACGTTTATATGATAACATGTAGTGACAACACGTTTATATGATAAATTGTCTTCAGCACTAGCAGTTCTAACTTTAACTAGCAATTTTTAGTCGTTACTGTGACAGCCGTGAAGATACATGAGGACCTAGAATGATAAACACTAAACCTTTTATACCCCACACATCAGTTTATGGTCCCAAGTCCCAACAATCAACATCCCTACATTCCTTGTTATACACTAGGTCACTTTCAAATAAGAATCCAAATAAAAATATATCGTTGTCCTTTTCGTCTATTTTTAGAAACAAATCCAGGTTTGTTGTACTCTCCCGTATGTACTTTTGTTACCGTATTCGTTCATATATTTATACATGAATATAAATAACTGTGCACTTTTATATTTTATATTCTATTAGTAAGCTTTTTATTTAATTCAAAGTTATTTAAATTTTTATTATGGTTTATGTTTTATAGGTATGCTCATTATACCCCTTTAACTCTAGTGCTTCATTCTTTAGGGTTTATGTTTTATATGACATGTCGGAAACCAACAGCATGATGTTTTTTTGTGTCGTTTACTTGATACACTTTGTTTGTTTGAAACGTTACATTCCCATATGCATATTTTAATAATGAGATTTACTTGCATTAACCAGGTAAACAAGTCCACAATGACGGCCGCTCAAACAGATTTATTCTTGAAACAATGGAGGCGGTATTCTTTCAGAATAGATCATGAGAAGCAGGCACAATTAAAGGTGACCATAATATAATTATTTTATAGAAACCATGGCTTTTATTTATTCAAATATTTTACATCCATTTGCCAAAGCCTAGACCCACATTTCACAAAAGCAGTCAAACTAAAATTCAACACAAGATACATGACTAGAAATAGAAATACCAACATAAACAAGACATCGTCACCGCCAAGACAACAATTAACCGAATCAGTACACCATGCCTTTCAGCTTCTCTATGAATGACAGAAGCTCATGGGCTCGCTTCTGCTTCTTCATTACATTGACCAATATCGCTGCGGCTTCTGTCAGATCTTCGGTTTGCAGCTTGGTTAATTCTGAAATACTTTCCACACAAGATTCAAATGGGTATAAAAGCTCCAACTCTCCAATAACATGATCCCTTTCAGCCACACATGCCCTGATTTCTTGAGCCTTCTTCATCAACTCTGCTTCATCCACCATGGCAACACTCACATCCCTTCGAAAACGAACTATCATCATATCTCTAACAAAACTAGATCCTGCAACACCAGCAAGTTCTTCACAGAATGGCATAGGTGTAGTCATCCTTTTTTTAGTTTTGTTTTGTATGTTTTATTTTTTCCCCCTTTGATTGCTATGTGTGTGTTTTAAACAGAAGGTTTAGTTTAAGTTATAATATAATTAGTGTTGTGTCAGTGTACAAAACTGATGCGTCCGTTGAGTTGACAGCCACCCTAGCATTTTGTCTACCACAAGAAGTAGCATTAAATGACCAAGCTTTCACATACACGCCTTTTCATTTTCCCCCTTTTTTATTATTACACGCCTTTTCTATGCTTACTTACTTGCAATATGTAACTTTTTATTGTTTTTTTTTTTATTTTATTTTTTTATTTCTTTTCTTTTTTCTTGCACTTTGCAGGTTTGATTTTTGGGGCATAACAATACAAGAATAAGGAACTTGGCATAAGTTTATTCCAAACGTTCACACACTAAAAAATAATTCGCTAGGTATATTGTATGTTTGATTTACCCAAATGTGTATTGTATTTTATTTTTTTACCCAAATAAACTTGTCAAGTTTTGTAACTAGTTGGCCAGTTTACATGAATACACGTATAACTAATAAAAAAACACTGAATGCAAATTATATCCACTCAATCCCCACCCCTTTTCGCATACATCACAACTGAACTAAAAGTACTATTGTAGTTTTCATGAATACACTATTTAGTTGCCCAAAGTACCATTTGCTAGCTATGCACTAGCAAAGTCGTCATAAAAAATATTTGAAAAAAATAGAAAGATGTAAATTAAATAAATCCAGTGAAACCCTAGCCCCTTGTTGCATACATCACCACTTGGCTAAAAGTACTACTACGTAAACTAGTTGCCATGAGTACACTATTTAGTTGTCCAAAGTACCATTTGCTAGGTATGCACTAGCAAACTAGTCATAAAAATAGTTTAAAAAAATCGAAAGATGTAAATTAAATCCAAATCAAACCCCCTTGTTGCATACATCACCACTTGACTAAAAGTACTACTATTTAAACTAGTTTCCATGAGTACACAATTTAGTTGCCCAAAGTATAGTTGCCGTGAGTACACAATTTAGGTGCCCAAAGTACCATTTCCTAGCTATGCACTAGCAAACTCGTCATAAAAAATATTTGAAAAAATAGCCCCTTGTTGCATACATCACCACTTGACTAAAAGTACTACTATTTAAACTAGTTGCCATGAGTACACAAATTATTTGACCAAAGTATAGTTGCCATGAGTACACAATTTAGGTGCCCAAAGTACCATTTCCTAGCTATGCACTAGCAAACTCGTCATAAAAAATATTTGAAAAAAATAGGAAGATACTATAAAAAAAAAAAAAATTGTGGGTTGGTACTTATTTGGTGTGATACACTTGTCCATTGGAAACAGACAATTGTCATAACTAGTTTGTCAGAAATTTCGTGTCTATATATGACGTTAT
This sequence comes from Chrysanthemum makinoi, assembly GCA_910596185.1. Taxonomy (NCBI): domain Eukaryota; kingdom Viridiplantae; phylum Streptophyta; class Magnoliopsida; order Asterales; family Asteraceae; genus Chrysanthemum; species Chrysanthemum makinoi. The sequence continues at coordinate 9,743,985 of OU343223.1, forward strand.
GTAACAAAAACAGTTTTTGGTATCTCTATTAGTGATAGTATTAGAAAAGCAAACATAACGATGTCTGCTGGCATGGTTTTATGTGATGAATTACCAATGTTTGGTGGCTCAAAGTTGTTAAAATATATTACGATCGCGTACTTACAGAGGTGAATGGAAGTTGCTTTACGGACGGCAGATCATAGGAGGAATGCTGTTGAAATTAGGGGCCGTGTCAACCGTAGACAACAAATGATAGCGGAAGTGGAGCTTTTATGCGGTTCGTATTGTTGGTTGCCAACTATTAATCACCTGTTAAGGATGCAAAATGAGGATCTGGCTGAGAGTTCCAAACTTCTGTATTCTTGGTTTAGAAAACATGACCGTGTTAAAGAGCTGAATGGTTTAATTGAAAAGTTGGAGTCAATGGAGGTTTGATGTGCTTTGTATTAATTACATGGAAGCTGTTGCCTTTTTGTTTATTATGGGATCGTTGTTACATTTTGGAGTCACTTATCTCATCTTTGTATAATCTGTGTTTGTCATGTTAACCTATGGTTGTGATCCCTTTTATGTTACTAGTATATATTTGTTTGCGTAGTTATTCAAACTGTGTTCGAGATAGTAAGTCACTTTACAAAATAAAAACATTTACTAATAAAGTAGTAATACGAAGATGAAATTTTATTTAGTTAAAAAAATAGTCATAGTGTGGGTGGGTAACTTGTTTGGGGAATGTAAGCCAATGAGATTATGAGACGATTAATAATGGTAGTTACATGCTTATTTATGTGTTAGAATAATAACCCTTATAATATCATTAAAAAAATTAAATAAATACAAAAAAAAAAAAGAAAAAAAAAGACTTAATTTTAACAGCACAGTTGGGGATATATGTGCCAAAAAATTAGTACCAACTGCTACAAGTGTTAAAAAAGTAATTTGGAACAAATTAATTTGGATTGAATTAGGGATACAAACTCGATTAAGAGTTACAACTGCTGCCGCGAAAGGAGGCTAAAGGTTTTGAACAAATTCTTAAGTCTGTGCAAACGTAAATCCCCAACCACTGCTAACGTCGATCTAACCACTGCTAACGGCGTTGTACCTACTCCTAGTGTCTCAAAAACCACCGCTAGTTTCCTCGCAAAAAGCAAATTTGTTTGTGTTTACGTAATCATTTATATTCAAATAGCAAAAAGGAGAGAAAATCTGCATGTAAAGATTCACGTTCCTTCCCAAGTAATTTTATGTCAAATATAGCATCAAAGTAGTAGAGCTAGGCACGTGCCTACCCACAAAACAGTTAATGAAAATTAATGATAATGCGTGCACGAACAGTAAAATCCTCGCTATAAATACGCGAGATAAATCAAGGGGAAAGTCCAGAAAAATCAAAAAAGGAACAATTCCTTCACCTACATGCATATTTCCACCTACAAATCAGGCAACCCGAATATTTTAAAAAACCAAAGAGAAGTTGAAGATGTTATTCAGAAAAAGATACCAATGGTACACAGTACAAAAAGAATACATACGGACGTCAACAACAACTCGTTGCCCACGCACGACCGTTTCCAAACAGCCCATACATAACCTAAACCTTTACCCAAAAAAAAAGCGCAAAGCTGATGCTGCGACAACTGAAACATGTTCTAAAATGACTACTAATAACAGTTAGTCGTTTTAAAATGACGACTAATAACCCATCTCCGCGAACATCCACAAAGACACCTTCACCCAAAACCCATGTCCATTCAAGTTGTGGTAGTCTGCCAAGACCATATGCATACCAAAGGTGGGAGTTTAAACCTAGCAGACTCTCATTAGCAATATGGGATCTTGAAAGTGCAGGCATTTCCTTCGTAACCTCGGCGTTCAAGAGCGGAAGAAGGAAATAAATCATGGGAATTAGGTCATGGGAGTGACAAAATATGTTCTGCAGATGGGTCCCGTAGGGAAGGGCACAAAAGGAAGTTAGGGCAACAAAATACGTAAACCAGCCCCTAACTAACAAGAAACTTCCCTAAGAAAGTCAAACAACTGAGGATGAAAGGTATGCCTTCTTCCTCTGGGTGCACGCGCCCCCAAGTTCAAGTGTGCGTTCTACTAATTCAGGGATATCCGGTTGGATAGACTGGGTCTAAGGAAAAATGACCAGCTTGCGGGAGCCGGATAAAATAAACCCTGCGCGGGTTGGGAAGCTACATTACCAAAAGCCCTTCCTGTATCGCTACCGAGCTGGGCGATTTAGACGGAAACCCCGAAAGGCCCATTGAAGTTGAAAGGCCTATCTAATTCCTCGAGGAATCCCATGGGTTGAATACGCCGGGGCCACGAGGAAGCAAGCCACCGGAACTCCTTCAAGAAAAGGATAAAGGCAAAAGACCCGGACCGGAAAAGGCACCGGGAAAGCCAGCGGAAAAGAAGAGTGTCAGCAATACACAAACCAGTGGCAGTAAAAGTCGCGTACCACTGCTAATGTACTTGTCACTGCTAGTATGATTGTGTGGGATGAATATGTAATATTCTAGAATGTCTTCGGTAGGATGTTTTGTATTAGATAAGTATTGTAAGTATATTTATCTTGTACATTACTTAGTGTATTTTGTAAAGGACTCCTTATCCTATTAAATGAGGTCCTAGGTTTGAGTTCTATATAAGTTTTTGGTGATATCTAGAGTCGATACACTTCCCGGTTGTAAACGCCAATACTATTCAGAGTATTCGTGTATTAACAACATATGGAGGTGTTTAGTGAGAATAACTGTTCATTAATTACTAGGTCGTGGTTCGCTTAGTCACCTTCTATAGTAGATCCTTCGCTAAATGGGATTTAAAAACAGATTTTCATGTTAATGGATCTAAACAATTTTAAAGACCATCACTCATTCTAAAAACATCAACATCTTCACTTGGATTATTTTTTAAAGAACATCTTTACAAAGGCATCAGGTTATCAGATGTGTAGAGTGACATTCGTTTGAGTGGATTATTTTGAGCTTTATACGATGTTTGTAAACATAAAAAAAAATGCTACACTGCTTTTATGCTCGACATTAAATTAAGTTACAAATCGCTAGTTGGTTTTTACTACTGCTCATGGGGGCTGAACTGGGACGGTCGTTTACCATCGCTTGTAGTAAACTTACAACTGCTAGTTAATTTGTACTAGTGTTGAATGTTAAACCTCTATTTTTGGAAGTGTGCATTGTCTCAAGTTGGTATTTATTAGTAGGTTGTAGAATACGAAATGTACATCTAGAAGGAGTCGTGGGTTTATAAAAGTAGTCCGTATGGAAAACAAGTTGCCCTAAGAACAAAATTAGATTGCCAAAATTATTTTGGGTAACAACCGCTTGTTGCCCGATTAAAAAAAAAAATGGATAATGGGATAACATAAGAGATGAAATAGTAAATACGTTGACATACAACGTTTGATACAGACAAGCAACTACATATTACGATTTACATGGTTTAACTTTAATTGTTACATATTATATAACCACTTGATTGATAACATTCATCGACTACGAAAAATCTAAGCAGTTCAATGCTTCCTTCCCACAATGCATACCGTACTAAAACCACAAACCTTCATTCCCATGATCCGCTCCAAACCGTCAAGTTTAATCACTCAAGCCTGCCACTTGTGAATGGCAGACCGTAATAAGCTTAAAACTGCTTAAGCACGAATGCAATGAAGATCAGGAGAGTATAGTGTTTCCCCATGTCGTTAAGTCCCAACGCAATGTACCGCAGAATAGTCAAAGTTTTTTGGGTGTAGTGATCGCGAAGATTTGAACGGGAAAGGATAGAGGTTGATCTATACCTAAAGAGAAAGCCCATAAACTACAGGGGCTTAAATGCAAATTAAAGAAAGTTAAAAAGATAAAAAATATTAAATAAACGCTATCACTATTTGAAAAATGATGTTTTTGGTTTTATGTTTTTATAAAAACTAATTGAAAAAACTACGTAATACAAAATAAAAAAAAAAGTGAAACTTATACAATATAAATCCTAAAAATATGAAAAATACATTTTTACAATCCTAATGATATAAGAAAATTTATAGAAAAGGAAAATTATTTTATAACTAATTAATTAATTATTATTAATTAAAAACTATTTTTAACTATTAAATAATTACCTAAAAGACAAGAAATTAGGAAATAAAGCTAGAAAAATAAAATTAAGACTTGGAAAAATCTAAAATATCAAAATAGAATTTTCAAAATTATTTTTGTAATTTTCTGATTATTTTTGTATTTTCTATGAATTAAAACTATTAAAAACTAATTAAATGGCTTAAAAATACAAATTTAACTAAGAAAAATCTAGAAAAATATTTTTTTCTCTTTTTATATTTATCTAAACTTAAGAAAAATGAAAAATTATTTTTTTGAACCTTTTCTTAATTTTTTATATTAAATACTATTTAAAAATGCTTAAAAACTAATTTAAATTAAGAAAAATAGCAAATGAACTTGGAAAAATCTGAAAATTTCAGGGAAACTCTAAAATAATATTAGGAAGCTATGAAAAATGGAAAAACATGGGGTTGCTAGGAAGAAAATGAAACTGATGTTCAAAGTGCTTATAAATAAGCACTATGAATAAGCAATTGGAAACCAAAAGCCACCAAACTGATAAGGAAGCTATAATAAGCTAAAATAACACAAATGGAACAAGTTTCAACAAGCCTAACCCTTCAGATGCACAAAGCAAGATTTGATAATATGAGCTTTGCTAAAAACAAGTCAGGGGTACTTTTGCCTAGATTATAAGCACTAAATTGCTCTAAAAGGAAACTACAAATTGGAACCTCTAGAGGACCTTGGTAAGACCATGCAAACCAAAGTCAGACTTTGAGGAGCTCAGGGGAGCTCAGACAAGTTTCCTAGCAAAACCTCCTGGCAAACTCGCAAATTTCATGAGTCACGTGTTCTGCAACAGGAAATGTGGTGCCATATTGATAGTTAGAATGAAGCTTCTACCCAATTCACAAAAATACACTAAAATGTAGATAAGTAACTAGACCAGTAGGACTATTTAAAACCACAAATTTCATTGAAAATGGTTCAGAAATGAAGCCATGAAAAATCATCTTAGATTGGCCAAAACTGAGTTTTGCCATTTTGACTTTTTGAAGCAATCATGGAAAGTTGACCAAGATGGAATTTGAAGCTAATTTATGGACTGCAATTGACATATTATGATGAAATAAGACTGAAGCAAGCTAGCTCTATGAATTTCAAACACAAAATAAGACTTTGTTTTTCAAAAACTCAACAGCTTGCAGCTTAAGACAAGAGGCATGCAATTTTGACTATGGACATATGCAGGCACAAGAACTTGACTCAAATGAGTCAATTAGGACTAAACAAGTATGAAACAACAATAACCTACCGACGACCTCTAATACGATTTAGCAAATTAACCAAACACTATTTAAAAACTCGCCACAAATTTAACTTAGAACAAACACTCTAACCGTTAGTACCTTTGATTAAAATGAGTTTATATGATCATATTACAACTATATAAACACATAGAAAACAATTGAGACCACAGATATAGAGATAAGCAAAAGCTGCAATATGACTTAAAAAAATGAAACCGAGAAAGCTATCATTAACTCGATCCAAATTCTTGCATAAAAAGCTAAAACAAACCTAGAATCACTAAACCAAATCATTTCCAACCCAATACCAAGTCTCTGCATCACCCAAATATCGCCCATACCCATCTTGCCTGCTCAGTCACTGACTTTATTGACCATGTGCTAAATGAGTTTTTACTTGAGTCATAAGCTTACCAAGAGCTATGTAGAGCTCAACTAGCTTGTTTGAGTTCTAAAGAGAAACCACTATAAGCTTGAATACAAGAACAAGAAACTGAAGTTCTTCAACAAGAAACACAAAATCAATACTTTTAACCAAACCTTGAAATTAAGACTTAAAATTGATTACAAATAATGAAGTTACCTTAAATTTAATACATAGAACTTAGATTACAACATTTGCTTTTAAACTAAAACATTAATTTTAAAAACGACAATTAAGAAAAAATTACAAAACTAACTACTCTTGTTTTCTTCTTCTCTCTTCCTTTTTATACTTCAAGCAGCTTCCACGTGTCCTTATGACTGTTTCCCACCACCCTATTGAGCCAATGGGAGAGTTTTGGCCGTTTTGGCCATTTCATGATTTTTGAGGAAAGGTGCTATTTGACTTATAGGGCCTCTCGAGCTAGCAACTAGGGGTGAGAGGTGTAATGACGGTGGGGTATGGGAAAAGGAGATAAGGTGAGGTGATGGTGTCGGGAGATGGAATCAAGTAGGCAGTGTCTGGGGAAGGAGGTGTACGTGATAAGTGGGAGGGAAAGGTTTGGCTTTTGACTTTGGTGGTTTGACCAGGGGTTCAAATTGTACTGGATTGGGGTCATTTGGTTTTAAATGGCAGGGTCAAAGGCATTTTGACAAGGCTTATGTATACAAGGACTAGTTTTGTAATTTTCTGAAAGATGAGGGACCAATCCTGTAATTTTCCAAAGTTGTAACAAGGGACCAATATTGACAAGTTCCAATAGTACAAGGACCAGTTTTGACATTTTCAAATTTCCGTGGACCAAACTTGACATTTTTGAAAGTCGAGGGACCTTTTCTGCCATTTAACAAAAGATTTATTCAAGGACCATTTTTGACAAATTAAAATATTTCAGGGACCTTGAATAACATTTTTCTTTATTTAGATTTACCAGTGGACCTGCTTTTGACAACTTTTGAAACTTGGGGACTAAACTCGCCAATTATGCAAACTTTGCTCATTTTTCATCCGATTTTAAACATTTTGCATCTGAAACATATAAAATGCAATTTTGGAATATTTTCAGTATTTTGATGCATTTCTGAGCATTTTTAAACGTTTTGCAGTTCAGATTTGACTAAAAATGATGAGTATTTACACACTCATCAATCCCCCACACTAAACTATTGCTAGTCCCTAGCAATGTTTTGAGAAAAATTAATGGATTTTATCTCTTTACCAAAAGCCATTACTTCTGGAGTAGCCAAATGTTTCAGTTCAAGTAAGAACCTTGGTACACCGATAACCAAGAGATTTTGAGCAAACCACCAAATTTCAACGGATTTGATTTGTCTTTACCGCCGCACCCTTCTCTGACTAGCCAACTCTTAGATAAATTATCAATATTATCTTTGGTGAGCTGATTACCAATTATGGTTTTTCCATTGCCTTTACCACAAGCCATAAACTTGCGGGCTAGCCAACTCTTCACTTTTAAGGATATGGTGAGTTGAATACCATACAATTTTGGGCAAATTGTAAGCCGTCAACGGATTTGAGATATCTTTACCAAGAGCCGTTTGCTCCCGGATTAGCCAATCCTTATGTGGGTTAGACATGGTGGACTGATTACCATTTGTTGTGTTTAGTACATAGTACTTCCACTAAAAAAAACTTTAAATTTGGCCATTTTGGGGGAAAAAGGGACTAAAAGGGTACATTTTATGATCAAAATCAATTTCCCCACACTTAGAAATGAATATTGTCCTCAATATTCAAAGTACCGGCTGTAATGCCGAAACTTAGAACGTAAAAAGATAACATTCCTAGCTAAGTGTAGAAACACAACAATTATTCTCTTTTTAATATTTACAATTTTCATACATTTTTTAGATCTATATACAACATGTGGGGCATCTCCCCCACACTAGGTGGTACACACGGGTGAAAACCCATGTTAAGCTACTGTTTTTGATTACCGAGTCGCTAGCTTGACTCGACCCCGAATTAATTGGTTCATGGGAAGTAATGGAAGAGACAATCTCCATCGGACTTTCATTCAAGATGTTGGATAAACATTGAAGTACGCGGAAAGTTCCACACAATCGATGAGATATATTCCCTACCAAGAATGATAAATGAAAATGCCGGGATCAAAATGAAGTGTCTTCATTCCCGAAGGAGAAACGGAACGAGAAACCACACCATCTGTGAAAATGGAATAAAGATGCATCACAATGCAATCCCATTCTTCATTAGTGAGGAGCAAATCACCATTTGTTAGATTTTTAGCTTAGACAAGCTTGTATGGTGATTGGCAACAAAATTTCCTGAGGGAGAGTCGAGACGATTCTTCAATCAACAGATTTTCAAGAAGAGGATGTCTCCTCCTAATCATAGCAAGTATTGTCAATCCCCTGTTGGAATTCGCTCATCACTAAGAAAATCATCGACCTCCTTCCAAAAGTTATCATCTTCCTCATCCGGAGTGAGAGAAGGAATGGAAGAGTCGGAATGGGACAAGAAATGAGTGGATGATCATTATATAGGAGATTTCTAGTTTCTCCAAGATCGGCCTCGAAATCAAAGAGATCATCGTCACTTTCTGATGAAAGTGGATCGGATGTGAGTGAGTTCATCTATGAACTCCTCAAGAAGAGGATCGACCGTCAAGGGAGTGATGCCTCAACATACTCGATGTCTCCATAAGAAGTACAATCGTCGCTAAGATCGGAGAAAGTATCAAAATGATCTTTTGAACACTCAAGAGGGAAAGGAGAATCACACATATGATCGAAGTTCCTCGTGACTCTCGATTGGGACAAGGTTCTCAACACTAGACTTTATGAATTCGTCCGATTCCTTTTCGTGAACAAGGTCAAGATGCTCATCCCCCATGTTCAGAGAGTGAGTGGGAATATCAACAAAGTGATAGCGCTTATTTGAGATGGAATCTCAACTGCCGATATCAATCGACCGGAGGAGTTTAGAAGGACTAGCATACATATGTTTTATACTTTCCATTTGTTCTTCCGCTAGTAATTCCATCATAGTCTTTTCTCCCTGACTTTTCATGGAAGGAATTTCAACCTATGAACTTGATGAATCTGCACAAAGTTGACTAATATCAAGGATAACTTCATCATCATCGCCATCGAATGAAACGAATCGAGCTAGATTTGGTCGCTTTTGCAATTGATTCCCTAACAGATTTTTCAAAGGCAACTGGGAATCTAATTTAGCAAATCGCTCTTCAAATAACAAAACTTCCATGGATTTTCATTTGATTATTTTGGGATGTTTACATTCCTTCAAATCTTTCACTAAATCCAAAAGATCAAAGAGAAGATTTTGAGGAAGCTGGCTCAGCCGAGGTGGTGCCCGATTCACTTGGTACTGCGGGAGGTTGGTCATGATACAAGAGTCGTGAATTGTTACAAGGAAATGGACTCCTCTTGTTTGACAATCGAGAGCTAGAGTGAGGACCTCCACAATACTACAACAAAGAAAACCTGTGGCCGCGGAGTCATATGTGTTGAAGTCATAATTGTTATCGAACCTCGCCATAGACAAGCGCTGTTTCCCGATTGACAATCGTGAGGAGTCAGAGTGTGAACCACCACAGTACTCACAACAAGAAAACTGCTGGAAGTCTCACAGCTGTGGTAGCTGATAGAATGAATCAGTTGTGTTATGGTAGGAATAGGGATCCCGGTTATGTATAAAACCCTCGTTTCCTGATTCCACCATGCTACAACTGGGGCAATTGCCACCATTATAAGGGCCACCACACCATTGACATCCAAGAGGGTGAGGGTGAGGATAAGACATAGAAAGAATCAAAGGTTTACAGAGGGTAAGAAATGAAGAATCAAAAGGGTAAGAGGGTAAAGAGGAATATTTTTGGGTTTTTTGATAAACATTTTGTAAAAACAAAGAATGAAAATCTTTTTGGGTTTTTGATTTTATAGATGGTATAAACAAGGAGTGATTATTCAAATCACTAATCTGCTAAACATAAGACTATTAGCACCGCCCCTACAGTGGCGCCAAAATTTGATCCGCTCCAAACCGCCAAGTTTAATCACCAAGCTCGCCACTTGTGAATGGCGTAATCGAATAAGCTTAAAACCGCTACACCGCAATGCAATGAAGATCGAGAGTATAGTGTTTCCCGTGTCGTTAAGTCCCAACGAAATAATCGTATGCAGAATAGTCAAACGCGTAGTGATCGCTAAGATTTGAACGAAAGGATAGAGGTTGATCTATACCTAAAGAGAAAGCCCATAAACTGGCATGGGCTTAAATGCAAATTAAAGAAAGTTAAAAAGATAAAAAAATATTAAATAAACGCTATCACTATTTTCAAAATGATGTTTTTGATTTTATGTTTTTATAAAACTAATTAAAACTACGAGCGTACACAAAATAAAAAGTGAAACTTATACAATATAAATCCTAAAAATATGAAAAATACATTTTTACAATCCTAATGATATAAGAAAATTTATAGAAAAGGAAAATTATTTTTATAACTAATTAATTAATTATTATTAATTAAAAACTATTTTTAACTATTAAATAATTACCTAAAAGACAAGAAATTAGGAAATAAAGCTAGAAAAATAAAATTAAGACTTGGAAAAGTCTAAAATAACAAAATAGAATTTTCAAAATTATTTTGTAATTTTCTGATTATTTTTCTATTTTCTATGAATTAAAAACTATTAAAAACTAATTAAATGGCTTAAAAATACAAATTTAACTAAGAAAAATCTAGAAAAATATTTTTTTCTCTTTTTATATTTATCTAAACTTAAGAAAAATGAAAAATTATTTTTTTGAACCTTTTCTTAATTTTTTATATTAAATACTATTTAAAAATGCTTAAAAACTAATTTAAATTAAGAAAAATAGCAAATGAACTTGGAAAAATCTGAAAATTTCAGGGAAACTCTAAAATAATATATAGAAGTTAGGAAAAATAGAAAAACAAGGGGTTGCTAGAAGAAAATGAAATGATGTTCAAAGTGCTTATAAATAAGCACTATGAATAAGCAATTGGAAACCAAAAGCCACCAAACTGATAAGGAAGCTATAATAAGCTAAAATAACACAAATGGAACAAGTTTCAACAAGCCTAACCCTCTGAGATGCAAAGCACGATTTGATAATATGAGCTTTGCTAAAAACAGCTTCCTGGGGTACTTGCAGCCTAGATTATAAGCACTAAATTAAATTTTGAAAAGGAAACTACAAATTGGAACCCTAGAGGACCTGGGTAAGACCATGCAAACTTTCAAAGCTCAGACTTTGAGGAGCTCAGGAGCTCAGACAAGTCAGAAAACCTCTCAGGCAAACTCAAAGCTTTCATCGAGTCAGCTTGCACAAGGGAAATGGTGCCATATTGATAAGCAGCGTAATGAAGCTTCTACCCAATTCACAAAAATACACTAAAATGTAGATAAGTAACTAGACCAGTAGGACTATTTAAAACCACAAATTTCATTGAAAATGGTTCAGAAATGAAGCCATGAAAAATCATCTTAGATTGGCCAAAACTTAGTTTTGCCATTTTGACTTTTTGAAGCAATCATGGAAAGTTGACCAAGATGGAATTTGAAGCTAATTTATGGACTTAATTGATGTATAATGATGAAATAAGACTGAAAACAGCTAGCTCTATGAAATTCAAACACAAAATAAGACTTTGTTTTTCAAAAATCTCAACAGTTGCACAGTTAAGACAGTAGGCATGCAATTTTGACTATGGACATATGCAGGCACAAGAACTTGACTCAAATGAGTCAATTAGGACTAAACAAGTATGAAACAACAATAACCTACCGAATGTGACCTCTAATACAGATGTAGCAAATTAACCAAACACTATTTAAAACTGCTCATTAGCAAATTTAACTTAGAACAAACACTGAACCGCTTAGTACCTTTGATTAAAATGAGTTTATATGATCATATTACAACTATATAAACACATAGAAAACAATTGAGACCACAGATATAGAGATAAGCAAAAGTCAGTAATATGACTTAAAAAAAAAATGAAACTGAGAAAGCTACTCACAACTGATCCAGCTGATTGCAGGCTAAAACAAACCTAGAATCACTAAACTAAATCATTTCCAACCCAATACCAAGTCTGCATCACCCAAATATCAGTTCCATACCCATCTTGCCTGTTCAGTTGACTTTTATTGACCATGTGCTAAATGAGTTTTTACTTGAGTCATAAGCTTACCAAGAGCTATGTAGAGCTCAACTAAGCTTGTTTGAGTCTAAAGAGAAACCACTATAAGCTTGAATACAAGAATGAAACTGAAGTTCTTCAACAAGAAAACACAAAATCAATACTTTTAACCAAACCTTGAAATTAAGACTTAAAATTGATTACAAATACTGAGTTACCTTAAATTTAATACATAGAACTTAGATTACAACATTTGCTTTTAAACTAAAACATTAATTTTAAAAACGACAATTAAGAAAAAATTACAAAACTAACTACTCTTGTTTTCTTCTTCTCTCTTCCTTTTTATACTTCAAGCAGCTTCCACGTGTCCTTATGACTGTTTCCCACCACCCTATTGAGCCAATGGGAGAGTTTTGGCCGTTTTGGCCATTTCATGATTTTTGGCGGGAAAGGTGCTATTTGACTTATAGGGCCTTCTGAGCTAGCAACTAGGGGGGGTGAGAGGTGTAATGATGAGGGGGTAGTGGGAAAGGAGATAAGGTGAGGTGATGGTGTTGGGAGATGGAATTGCGTGGTGCTCTGCAGCCGAGTGCATGGTGATAAGGGAGTGGAAAGGTTTGCAGCTTTTGACTTTGGTGGTTTGACCAGGGGGTTCAAATTGCATTGACAGGGGTCATTTGGTTTTAAATGGCGGGGTGGCCAAAGGCATTTTGACAAGGCTTATGTATACAAGGACTAGTTTTGTAATTTTCTGAAAGATGAGGGACCAATCCTGTAATTTTCCAAAGTTGTAACAAGGGACCAATATTGACAAGTTCCAATAGTACAAGGACCAGTTTTGTCATTTTCAAATTTCCAGGGACCAAACTTTACATTTTTGAAACTTCAGGGACCTTTCTTCGCCATTTAACAAAAGATTTATTCAAGGACCATTTTTGACAAATTAAAATATTTCAGGGACCTTGAATAACATTTTTCTTTATTTAGATTTACCAGGGAATGTTTTTGACAACTTTTGAAACTTGGGGGACTAAAACTGCCAATTATGCAAACTTTGCTCATTTTTCATCTGATTTTAAACATTTTGCATCTGAAACATATAAAATGCAATTTTGAATATTTTTCTTTATTTTGATGCATTTCGAGAGCATTTTTTAAACGTTGCAGTTCAGATTGATAAAAATGATGAGTATTTACACACTCATCAATCCCCACACTAAAACTATTGCTAGTCCCTAGCCATGTTTTGAGAAAAATTAATGGATTTCATCTCTTTACCAAAAGCCATTACTTCCTGGAGTACCAATGTTTCAGCTCTCAAGTAAGAACCTTGGTATTAATCGATAAATCACAAGTGATTTCGAGCAAACCACCGCCGAACGATTTGATTTTGTTCTTACCGTAATGCACTTTCCGACTAGCCAACTCTTAGATAAATTATCAATATTATCTTGGTGAGCCGACATCAATTATGTTTTTCCACGCCTTTTACCACAAGCCATAAACTTGCGGGCTAGCCAACTCTTCACTTTTAAGGATATGTATGAAATGGTACCATACAATTTGGGCAAATTGTAAGCCACAAACGGATTTGAGATATCTTTACCAAGAGCCGCTTTGCTTCCCGGATTAGCCAATCCTTATGGGTTAGATACGGTGGACTGATACTTGTTGTGTTTAGTACATAGTACTTCCACTAAAAAAACTTTAAATTTGGCCATTTGGGGGAAAAAAGGATCAAAAGGGTACATTTATATGATCAAAATCACTTTAATTTCCCCCACACTTAGAAATGAATATTGTCCTCAATATTCAAAGTACCGGCCTGAATGTCAAACTTAGAACGAAAAAGATAACATTCCTAGCTATGTAGAAACACAAATAATTATTCTTTTTTTAATATATACAATTTTCATATACATTTTTTAGATCTATATACAAATATGCGGCATCTCCCCACACTGGGGTGGTGGTACACAGGTGAAAACCCATGTTAAGCTACTGTTTTTGATTACCGAGTCGCTAGCTTGACTGACTCTAATTAATTGGTTCATGGGAAGTAATCGAAGAGACAATTCCATCGGACTTTCATTCAAGATGTTTGATAAACATTGAAGTAATGGAAAGTTCCAACACCGATTAGATATATTCCCGGCCAAGAATGATAAATGAAAATGCCTCGGATCAAAATAGTGCCTGGCCCCGAAGGAGAAACGGAACCAGAAACCACACCATCTCTGTGAAAAATGGAATAAAGATGCGCATCACAATGCAATCCCATTCTTCATTATTAATAGTGAGGAGCAAATCACCATTTGTTGGGATTTTAAGCTTAGACTGAAGCTTCATGGTGATTGGCAACAAAATTTCCTGAGGAGAGCCGAGATCATTCTTCAATCAACAGATTTTCAAGAAAGAGGATGTCTCCTCCTAATCATAGCAAGTATTGTCAAACTGCTGGAATTGGCTCATCACTAAAGTGCACCACCTCCTTCCAAAGTTATCATCTTCCTCATCCGAGTGGTAGGAAGAGTCGGAAATGGGACAAGAAATGATGATGATCATATATAGGAGATTTCTAGTTTCCAAGATCGGCCTCGAAATCAAAGAGATCATCGCTACTTTCATGAAAGTGGGACCATGTGAGTGAGTTTACCTATGAACTCCTCAAGAGACAGATCAAGGAGTGATGCCTCAACATACCGATGCCTCCATAAGAAGTACAATCGCCGCTAAGATCGGAGAAAGTATCAAATGATCTTTGAACACTCAAGAGGAAAGGAGAATCACACATATGATCGAAGTTCCTCAGACTCTTCCTGATCGGGACAAGGTTCTCAACACTAGACTTTATGAATTCGTCCGATTCCTTTTCGTGAACAAAGGTCAAGATGCTCATCCCCATGTTCGAGAGTGAGTGGGAATATCAGCGTGATAGCGCTTATTTGAGATGAATCTCAACCGATATCAACCGACCGGTGGAGTTTAAGGACTAGCATACATATGTTTTATACTTTCCATTTGTTCTTTTGCTAGTAATTCCATCATAGTCTTTTTCTCCTGACTTTTCATGGAAGGAATTCCCAACCGGCGAACTTGATGAACTGCATAAAGTTGACTAATATCAAGGATAACTTCATCATCATCGCTAATCGAAATGAACGAATCGAGCTAGATTTGGCCGCTTTTTCTTTGCAATTGATTCCCTACCGTATTTTCAAAGGCATCTGAATCTAATTTAGCACCGTTCTTCAAATGGCAACAAAATCTTCCATGGATTTTTCATTTGATTATTTTGGGGATGTTTACATTCCTTCAAATCTTTCACTGTTAAACTAAAAAGATCAAGTGAAGATTTGAGGAAGGGCCTGCTCCGGTGGCGCATTCACTTGGTAAATCGTGGAGGTTGGTCATGATACGGGCATCGTGAATTGTTACAAAGGAAATACACCTTGTTTGGACAATCAGAAGCAGAGTGAGGACCTCCATAATACTCAAACAAGAAAACTGATGTGGCTGTGAGTCATATTGTCAGAGTCATAATTGTTATCGTGAACCTCGCCATAGACGCTTGTTTCCTCGATTGACAATCGTGAATCAGAGTGTGAACCACTACGCACTCACAATGCGAAAATCTGAAGTCTCACAAAGGTGGTAGCCATGGAATGAATCGCTTTGTGTTATGGTAGGAATAGATCCCGGTTATAGCATCCAAGCTTCCCTCGATTCCACCATGCTAACTGGGGCAATTGCCACCATTATAAGGCCACACCATTCATAATCCAAGATGGGTGAGGTGAGATAAGACATAGAAAGAATCAAAGGTTTACAGAGTAGTAAGGAAATGAAGAATCAAAAGGTAAAGAGGGAAGAGGAATATTTCTAGTTTTTGATAAACATTTTGTGTAAAAACAAAGAATGAAAATCTTTTGGGTTTTTGATTATAGATGGTATAAACAAGGAGTGATTATTCAAATACTAATCTGCTAAATGAAGACTATTAGCACTGCTTCCCGGCAAAGTTCAAAATTTGACCATCAAAACCGTCAAGTTTAATCACCAAGCTCGCCACTTGTGAATGCAGGCGTAATCGTAATAAGCTTAAAACTGCTAAGCACCCAATGCAATGAAGATCAGAGAGTATAGGTTTCTGTGTCAAGTCCCAACGAGTCAGTAGCGAGAATAGTCAAACGTAAGGATCGCTAAGATTCGAACGGAAAGGATAGAGGTTGATCTATAATTTCAAAAGAGAAAGCCCATAAACCATGTGGGCTTAAAATGCAAATAAAGAAAGTTAAAAGATAAAATATTAAATAAACGTAAACTATCACTATTTGCAAATGATGTTTTTGGTTTTATGTTTACAAAAATCAATTAAACTACGAAATGCATAAAATAAAAAGTGAAACTTATACAATATAAATCCTAAAAAAGGAACATTTTATAATCCTAATGATATATAAGAAAATTTATAGAAAAGGAAAATTATTTTTATAACTAATTAATTAATTATTATAAATTAAAAACTATTTTTAACTATTAAATACTCAAAAGTTATAAGAAATTAGGAAATGCGCTAGAAAAAATAAAATAAGACTTGGAAAAATCTAAAATATCAAAATAGAATTTTCAAAATTATTTTGTAATTTTCTGATTATTTTTCTATTTTCTATGAATTAAAAACTATTAAAAACTAATTAAATGGCTTAAAAATACAAATTTAACTAAGAAAAATCTAGAAAAATATTTTTTCTCTTTTTATATTTATCTAAACTTAAGAAAATTGAAAAATTATTTTTTGAACCTTTTCTTAATTTTTTATATTAAATACTATTTAAAAATGCTTAAAAACTAATTTAAATTAAGAAAAATAGCAAATGAACTTGGAAAAATCTGAAAATTTCAGGGAAACTCTAAAATAATATTAGGAAGCTATGAAAAATGGAAAAACATGGGGTTGCTAGGAAGAAAATGAAACTGATGTTCAAAGTGCTTATAAATAAGCACTATGAATAAGCAATTGGAAACCAAAAGCCACCAAACTGATAAGGAAGCTATAATAAGATAAAATAACACAAATGGAACAAGTTTCAACAAGCCTAACCCTCTGAGATGCACAAAGCACAGATTTGATAATATGAGCTTTTGCTAAAAAACAGTTCTGGGGGGGGTACTTTGCAGCTAGATTATAAGCACTAAATTAAGCTGAAAAGGGAAACTACAAATTGGAACCTCTAGAGGACCTGGGTAAGACCATGCAAACCAAAGCTCAGACTTTGAGGAGCTCAGGGAGCTTGCACAAGTTTGCTGAAAACCCCTGTGCAAACTCAAATTTTCAATGAGTCGGGTTGCACATGGGGAAATGGTGCCATATTGATAAGCCGTAATGAAGCTTCTACCCAATTCACAAAAATACACTAAAATGTAGATAAGTAACTAGACCAGTAGGACTATTTAAAACCACAAATTTCATTGAAAATGGTTCTAATGAAACATGAAAAATCATCTTAGATTGGCCAAAACTGAGTTTTGCCATTTTGACTTTTTGAAGCAATCATGAAAAGTTGACCAAAATGAAATTTGAAGCTAATTTGTGAACTGAAAATGACATATTATGATGAAATAAGACTGAAGCAAGCTAGCTCTATGAATTTCAAACACAAAATAAGACTTTGTTTTTCAAAAATCTCAACAATGTACTGCTTAAGATAAAGAGGCATGCAATTTTGACTATGGACATATGCATAGCATTAAAGAACTTGACTCAAATGAGTCAATTAGGACTAAACAAGTATGAAACAACAATAACCTACCTCTGATGCACCTCCAATAATGATTTAGCAAATTAACCAAACACTATTTAAACTGTCAAGCAAATTTAACTTAGAACAAACACCGAACCGTTAGTACCTTTGATTAAAATGAGTTTATATGATCATATTACAACTATATAAACACATAGAAAACAATTGAGACCACAGATATAGAGATAAGCAAAAGCTGCAATATGACTTAAAAAAAATGAAACTGAGAAAGCTACTCACAACTGATCCAGCTGATTGCAGGCTAAAACAAACCTAGAATCACTAAACTAAATCATTTCCAACCCAATACCAAGTCTGCATCACCCAAATATCAGTTCCATACCCATCTTCACTGCTCAGCTTGACTTTTTATGACCATGTGCTAAATGAGTTTTTACTTGAGTCATAAGCTTACCAAGAGCTATGTAGAGCTCAACTAAGCTTGTTTGAGTCTAAAGAGAAACCACTATAAGCTTGAATACAAGAACAAAGAACTCGAAGTTCTTCAACAACAAAACACAAAAATCAATACTTTTAACCAAACCTTGAAATTAAGACTTAAAATTGATTACAAATACTGAGTTACCTTAAATTTAATACATAGAACTTAGATTACAACATTTGCTTTTAAACTAAAACATTAATTTTAAAAACGACAATTAAGAAAAAATTACAAAACTAACTACCCTTGTTTTCTTCTTCTCTCTTCCTTTTTATACTTCAAGCAGCTTCCACGTGTCCTTATGACTGTTTCCCACCACCCTATTGAGCCAATGGGAGAGTTTTGGCCGTTTTGGCCATTTCATGATTTTTGGCGGGAAAGGTGCTATTTGACTTATAGGGCCTTCTGAGCTAGCAACTAGGGGGGGTGAGAGGTGTAATGATGAGGGGGTAGTGGGAAAGGAGATAAGGTGAGGTGATGGTGTTGGGAGATGGAATTGCAGTGGTTGCAAAAGCGGAGGTGTACGTAGGATAAGTGGGAGGGAAAGGTTTGCGCTTTTGACTTTGGTGGTTTGACCAGGGGTTCAAATTGCATTGACAGGGTCATTTGGTTTTAAATGGCGGGGTCAAAAGGCATTTTGACAAGGCTTATGTATACAAGGACTAGTTTGTAATTTTCTCAAAGATGAGGGACCAATCCTGTAATTTTCCAAAGTTGTCACAAGGGACCAATATTGACAATTTCCAATAGTACAAGGACCATGTCTTTTTTCAAATTTGGGACCAAACTTGACATTTTTGAAACTTGAGGGACCTTTTCTGCCATTTAACAAAAGATTTATTCAAGGACCATTTTTGACAAATTAAAATATTTCAGGGACCTTGAATAACATTTTTCTTTATTTAGATTTACCAGGGACTGTTTTTGACAACTTTTGAAACTTGGGGGACTAAAACTGCCAATTATGCAAACTTTGCTCATTTTTCATCTGATTTTAAACATTTTGCATCTGAAACATATAAAATGCAATTTTGGAATATTTTCAGTATTTTGATGATTTTCTGAGCATTTTTAACGCTTTTGCTTCAGATTTGACTAAAAATGATGAGTATTTACACACTCATCACCCATTTAGCCTGATCCGTAACTTCAGCCGAACAAACCTGTTGAAAATGGCATTAATATATCATTAACCAAATCAAGTGATAATGTTTAAAAGGAACATGAATAGAATGGTAAGTTATAAATAAAACATACTATAGGCAAAGACAAATGTATGATTTAACAAAGAAGAGATTCTTTGTGTGGGCGATGTAGAAAGATCCCGTGATCTCCTAAAATTCCCATGTCGACAAATAATTCAAGTTCTTTTGTTGCAGGGAATAGCGAGTGACCCAAATGGTTGCTGCACGCTTCCACTATTGGAGCCCGATCCTTTGTAAACCCAAGCAAACGAATGATAATAATGGGATGGCAAAGAGGCTTCTAAATGATCTTATGGCAAAACCATTCACGTCCAACACCCATCCACAAAACAATGGCATATCTTCATCAATGATCATACCAGAAATCACTAGAGAGGTTCCAAGATCGAAAACATAGAATGGAACCGGGAGTTCATTTTTAAAATCATGAAGGTATATAACTTTAAATTGGTTGGTTACCAAATCAAACGAAATCAACATATAAATCTTGTATGTAACAATCCGCTCATTAGTTAACTTTTCACTCCCGTTCAATAGATAAAATGATTGACAATCACCGACTTTGACGCTTTTCAATTTGATAGTTTCACGAGGTGGAAATTTTCAAGGCATGTCCACCTTAACGAAGTTGAAAGAAAAGACGAAACATACCAAAACCACTTTGGAAAACAGATAGGAGACCTTCACTTATCGGGTCAAGAGTGTCCGGACGACGCAAAAACCAAAACAAATCTTTTACATTCAATTTGATGCAAAACGGGACATGTACCTAAGTGATTTTGGATTGCCGGGTTCCAAATAACAGACATTAGATTAGAGCCATAAACAAAACACGAAAGACCATGAGAATTGCCAATTGCAATCATAGATGAAAGCATTAAATCTGTATACGGGTACCGTAGTAGCGGTCAATGTTCATTAAAAGCTAACATAAAACCTTGTGACCTGATCAAATGTTAGCGTAAAAAAACACTCATCGTTACGACGAACATCGTAATTAGAGATGAAAAAACCACAATCTATACTAGCCTTCCATAACTTGCAAACACCACGTAGCTCGAGTATAGACTTAGGAGGTAGCTAATGATATCTAGTTGAACATCCAGTAGGATATAGTCGGACATTTTGTTAAACAAAAGCAGAAAGATTGGGATAAAGATATGAAGTGAATAGACCAAAAGAAGAAAGAAAGATGTTGTTAAACAAATTAAGAAAGATTTATATTGAAGAAAGAGATTGGCAAAAGAAGACATTTAAGGACATGTACCGTAATGTACTATATGGCAACAAAATATTAAATTCTTCTAGTATATACCAAATAAATTAATAAAGTATACATAACCCATAATATATAGAAGTGGTTTGCAAAGCATAGGCTTTTTTGTATATGTGCACGGGTATTAACTAAAAAATGCCGTTGAGTTAAAAAAATATTATAATAATCGACTAATATATAATAGAAGTAAAAATACCTACAGTATATGTTGAAAGAAAAATACTTCACATGTCAACATTAGACAATAATTATGGGTCAAACGGACATTAAGGATAGTACCTTGAAAGACCGCTATCATATTATGTATTCAACCTTGTGCTTCCAGAAGTATTCAAGCATGCGTTCATGGTAAGCTAAAGGTTTGAAGAGTCGCCTACTCCAGAGGTCAGGTTACGGAGCAACTGCATAAAATAATGCACACCCATACTCCGCAATCACCATACAACTCCATTGTTTTGTACTTTTGGACACTTGTATGTGATTTTATAATCCCGCCGTGATAATGCCCTTACTATGCAAGTACCCCGAGTTTGTTAGGTACGATGGCCGTGTTTGTAAGTTTCTTGGAACCTCGCAACCACCGTTCACCTCGATGTCGACCCAAGAGAGTCATAAATGTAAACAACTCCAGTGCGGATATGGAGCTCACAGAGTATCCAGTGTTTTGTACTTTCATTCATGGGAAAATACACCTGATATATAAAACAAATGCGGATATTATAAGCTATTTATAACAAGTGGTATGTAATGGTAGTCTCAAAATGGCCATTGCAACATCTCAAGCCACAGGTATGTTGTGCCATCTCTAATAAGTGGTAGGCATGTTGCCACCTAGGATTTGATTGCAAAAGTACACTCGCCAAAGCCCAACCATCAAATTGGTCTAAACATACACATCAATTCAACCATGCATCCAAGCGCGGATGAAAAGCAAATCAAAACTGAACATTCGTTTCATAAGTAACAAAACAAAATAATAAACAAAGTGACCAAAGCTAGGCATTAGGTTTACTCACTAACTCATTAAGCCACCAGCCGGTGCAGTCTTCAACACATGCCAAGGCTACCCAAAAATTCCTATAAGCAATAACCGCACCGGAGCCCCAAGGAAACCTATAAAGTAATGGTTGTTTAAGCTTCAAATACTTGCGAAGGTAATCAGAACAAGAACTTCTTCTTGTTGCATTTCGGGTGTCGTAAAAGTTCCTAAAAATATTTAATATATTCAATAACATACACACAATGATAATGATGTTATTGATTAACAAACAACCTACCTCTACAAACGGTTCAATTGTGGGCTTAATAGAATCACTAACTGACACGCTCGGGTTTCCGATGTTCCCTCAAACAAAGTTGAAAGATAAGCGAAAAACAATAAAAAAAAGATTCGTTTCGCTTACAATTTAATAAGGTGATGTACATCGAAACGGCACCGGATAATAGCCTCGTTAATGACACCCTGCGATCTTGTAACACGATGGCAAGGAGTAGCGATGTTTTGATACCCATTTTTCGAATTGACGACCCAAACAACGCCGAAGTTTGCAATGCGGCTCTCTTTCTTGAGGTTGTCGTTCAATTTTACTCTCTTCTTTTGTTCGTATTCTATATCGAAAAGATCTTCCAACAGAGGTTTGTCATTAGCACCTACCACATTTGCAAATGACACTTTCTTGGGTTTAACGGAGATTCGGGGCAAAGTGTCTTTCTTTGTTGGTGTATCTTCTAGGCTAACCACAGAACATCATTACATGGATTCAAGGCCAACAAACGAATTTTTGTCAACCACATCCCCTTGTTGATCATCACAATCCATTAAATCTAAAGACGGAAGACATAATTTTGTATCGACGCTTTTGTTGACATTATGTTGGGAGGAAACATGAGTGTCATTTTGGCCAACCACATTTACATATGGCAGGTTGTTGTCTTTAAATTGACATTTGAGAATATAGTATGTTACAAAACAACACATTAAACTATTTTATTTATCGGCGATGTTTTACGAGAATGTAGATAACTCCTATGAGCTTTTTTGGTGTCTTACTGTTCTGCACACAATCAATATTACTAACGGGTTCAGGTTGGCAAGCCAATTGTTTCTGAACCACATCTTATCGCTCTCGTTATCACAATCCATTGCATCTAGAGAATTATCACCCAATCTTTTCATCATTTATGTAAGACGACCAGTCATTACCACAATCCGGTTCTTGCTGAATTTTAAATATATATACATAAGTAGGGACGTATGCTATAGTGATATTTAAACTCAGAATCAAATATAACGTATACAATAGGGGTCACCGGTATTTTATTTTCTCTTTAGGTAAATGGTGGAAGTTGTGTACTAATTTCACATCCATATTCCATAACAGGACATTTTTGGGTCATGGCACAAGCTTCAACAAGCATACCAAGGTTACATGGTTGTGTTTCTTTAAGCCCATCATCATTGTCAATGTCCGTTGCATGGTCCTCATGGACAACCTTATCCCGTAGGGCCTACAATATGAGACGACGTGGCCTGTATCAACCAATGTTTGATATAAGTGTGGACACGAACGATTATTTGAGTTTGGTAAAAACATTGGAGGTAAATCAAAAGTAAATACAAACCTTCAGATCATCGGGAGTAACGTCAGGGTCATTTGTGGTGGCACAACTTTTAGTATGTTCAGGATCAACAAAAGATAATTATTAAGACCCAATAGTTGTTGTACTTTTGAAAGTCTGCTTTTCAATACCATAAACACATCAAGTACAAAAGGTGTGTTTTTGACCGAATGAATGCCATTTTCTATCATCAAAACTTTTTTTTCCAAACCCAGTAACTCACGAAATAGACCCCCTATCGAATGAGTAGTTCCAGTTTGTGCAACATTTAAATTGAAATCGTCCATGAACAAGTTTAAATTGAAATCGCCCTCAGAATTCATTCAATGCTCAGTCTTGTAACCATCCATGTCAATCGAACAGACAAACCATCTATAAATGGCCGGCAATACACCACGGTTGTTTTCATTTCGCTTGTGTTGCGAAAGTTCAAGAATGGGAGTTGAATCCTAACAACAAAAATAATTAAAAAACAAAAAAATGAAATTACTCAAATACCGTGAACAAATTCGGTACAAGTTAGTGGGTCAGCAATGTAAGACTGTGTGATGCATACCGTCCAAAGAGGTTACACAACCGGTTCCGAAACTTTGAAAGTCCTGACCAAGCAAGACCACGTGGAATGATCTTATTGTCTTTCACCCACCAACGTGAGCTTTTAGGATAAGTCTCCAAAATCCAAATCTGTAATAGCCAACCTGTCATCTTTAAAACGCGGTACTTATGCTACTATCGTTTTTTGAAAATGTTTCAAGGTTTACCAAAGTAAGTTCACCTGTTTAGGATGAAACAAGACCTTTATGGTTACAATTTAAAAAAGAAATCACAAACTAAAATGTGTTATAACATTTTTGTTATCTAAATTACGGGTAAATTTTATATTACTTGTATACAGAACAAAACACCATGATTTCATAACAATAAAACAACAACATTAATTTTAGGTACTTTTGAAATGAATAAGTAATAGCACAACAAAATAGAATCAAAAGCAAACTACAGAGAATTCAAACCTTGAAAGCCCAAGCGAACCCGTATAGATTGTATGTGGCACTGAACTTTGGGTTTTTTTCAATTTAAGATGATCTTTTCTGTGAATATGAACAATATGACAGTTTTGATAAAATTTATGCCACATATATTCACCCCAAGGATATACATTTCAGGCTTCAAAATCATCAACCAAGGACAATAAGTGATTATGGACGCAATTCTTGTCTTCTTTTCCCATAAACACCAAATTCTGCAGCTACCAATAGACACACCCTAACAGATCCTCATCGAAAAGAGATAACCACCTTTTCCCATCCTTTTTCCTCATTATTAACAAGTTCCAAAAGATCAATTGCATGTACATTTGTTATACCATTACTCTTTTCGTGAAATACACGATCGAAAAATGCGCTAGATGGTTTAATAGGTTTTGAAACTTTGCCAAATCAAAACCCTGTTATTAGACAAAATTCTTTCCGGCCAAACCTTAACGAATGATCGCCAATTTGAAATTTTAGTGGAGGGGAATCATAGATGTTAGAAACATATACCTGGTGTTGCAAAACATAATGCATCAGGCGCTACCATTCTCACACGACTTTATATCCAACCATGGACCAAATATCGTTTGCACTAACAACCTTTCCGGTTTCGCTTTGACAAACAGAGTTTAATATCTCGCAGCAACTTCAATGTAGAACGAACTGCGATTTTACAATTGTACAAATTTAATTTTGTCATATGTGAATTATACAAAAAATTAATTAGGTTAGAGGGTTCCGTGAATAAGATGTGGTTTGTGAGTGTCTTGGCGTGATCTAGAAGAAGAAGTTTAATTATAGAAGCTGTTAGAAATTGTACAAGAAGATGTTTGATTGTGTGTGTGTACGCTACGTGATGTTGTGTGCGTTATTATTATTAGTTTTATAATACAACCAGTGTCAAATTACTATATTATCCTCGTGTATAAATACAAGTTGCCCAATATTATATAGTTGCCCGAAAATACAATTTGGTTGCCCAAAAACAATACCTTACAATACATGACATATACTCTCAAAATAATGCATTTCGGTCATACCTTTGTCACATGGCACCCCATGGTTGGATACCAGGAAATCACAAGTAACGGTCCATTTTCATTCGGCAAAAGTGCGTGGTCCGGAAAGTGATAAGACTCAGGGCGCGCGGTCTATTTGACTAATTTTCCCTTGTTTTAATTAGAGCATTGTATTCCTTATTTTTGGTCGTAAGGAGGTGCCAAATGCCCTTACTCTATGAACACATAAGTTTCCCCTAAGAAGCTTAAAGTCTATTAAGTCTCATAGGATCTACAAGCCGCAATTCACGCAATAAATACAATGAGAAAAACCACTAGTGCACTATAGAGTTGCGTTTAATAAGATGAAAAAGCTAGTTACATATAAGAATTAAGCCAGTTTTCTAACTCTAACGCGATGCAACCAATTAAACAAGAGACGACAATCAATAATTAATAACTAAGTTACATTATATCTAAGCAAACACTAATAAATCTAGTCTAGCATGTTAAAGTGAAGAAAATAAAATCATATAATCAAACAACACATAGACATATTGAATGATAAAAGATGGATTACTTAACTTCAGTGAAACATGAGCCAAAATGGCTGAAAAAGCTTCACAAAAGCTGTGAAATTCGTCTAGGGTTTGCCTCTCAAAAGTGTTACACGAATAATGGAAAACATGTGAAAATATATATAGTATTACAATTGTGACGGCGTCACTTTATAATTGTGACGCCGTCAGCTCGCCGCCATTAGGGTTTCGTCTTTTGCAAGTTGTTGTTATGACATCGTCGCCTTGAGTCTCTAACGTCGTCGTGATGTGTCTTGACGCCGTCGCTTATTAAAAGATCTGAGCCGTCACGTATAAGTTTTACTTTGAATTATGGTCTTCAAATACAAGTGACTCCGTCAGGTATTAAGGTTTTCAAAAGTTCTGAGTCGTCGCTTGTAAAATTTACATCAAATCATCACGTCCAAATGCAAGTGACGGCGTCGCGTGTAAAATGTGACGCCGTCTGGAGCCCTTTTCCAGACAGATTTACGACTTTGTCGTTTTCTTCACTTTCTTGTCCATTTTAGCCCAAAACATGCCGGTTTTCATCTTTTGCGTCTCAAGTGCCTAATATGAGAAAAAGAACGATTTATGGTAATAATTGATAAAAAAATGTGCGAGTTTAGAACTTAAATGACCTCCTAAAAACGTACGTTTTAAATCCTCATCAAATACCAACTCGGATTCAAACGACGACTCCAAATCTGAAGCAACCTTTAATACTTGGTGATTAACCAAATCCAAACCATTGAACTGCAATGCAAGCCAACACTGAACGAACTTGTTTATTTTTTTTATTCTTTTATTTTTTATTCTTTTTCATCTTCGACCTAGCTCTTGATATTATGTAGAAATCAAGAAAATACTGAAAATTGTATTATCATATTCACTAAATAATTACAAGAGCTAAAATAGAAAACAAAATAAGTAAACCCTAGAGCTAAACAAGTGAGCCGGACCATTAGGCCTTTATTATCTAACAATGATGAGATGCATTTTATGGCCATTTGTATCCTGAACAAAATTTCATTTTTAGAGATAACCTACTTGTGTAACATGCAGATTCATCCATGCCCATTATGTTTTTCATTGAGCCATTTCATTAATTAGCTAAGATATATGTACGTATGGAACAACAAGAAATTGCATCTAGTATATATTAAAAATGCGTAAAACAAAATTGGATTTAGCTCATCGGTGGCGTGTATGTAAAGTTTGATTTCATTTTTAACACGAAAGCCCACTTACATTGTAGGTAAATGCTATCAAGAGCCTGTAGGGCTGTTGATAACAACAAACTTTTCATAAAATTTGCTAATATTAAGATATAGTGAGAAATATGTCCCGTATTTTTCGCTAAACATTGTAGGAGATAGTTACTAATTTTAGATGATTTTAAGTGATTTTGTTTGGACAATCTGTATTTTCTCACCAAAAATTTCGAAGATGAGTTGTTAACAACAACCCTTATTAGCAAAACCTTACATTTTATTAAAGTTGTATTATGTTAGTTTACAGACTTGCACCACTGAAGGAATTAACTATGATTGTGAATTTGTGATTGACTTATTTCTTAACCTAAATCAAAACATTTCCCTTTTCACAAAAACGGATAGTTGAGTTTACTGTTCAACTTTGGACCATAATGGACCCAAATCGACATATATTTGCAACTTTATGAAATTTTAGTTTGTCCATGAGCAATTACAAGAAGTTTTAAAACCATAATTTTCTGCTTTGATATCAGTTAGCAATTTCTTAATTCTTGAGACATAACTACATATCAATGTCAAAACTATTCATAACATAGCTCTAATACGTGTAGCTTTTACTTTCCTGTTGTAAAATAATTGGTTAAAGTATATAATCATTACTTATAATATGTACCTTAATACCCATGATAACAAAATTTAGAAACAAAGATAATGAAGGACTAACTAATCTAAACTAAGTAGAATTTAAACCAACAAGTCCAAACTCAATATAAACTGAATCATATTTTAGGTTAATTAGATATATAATTGAGTACAACCTTCTGGTGCATGAAGTTGACGTTAAGAACATATAATACATATTTTAAGGCGCACTATATGAACAAACATACCGTATATGTTATGGTTAAATATAGGAATACCTTGTTGGTAAATGTAAGATGGGTTAGAAGATGGAATTTTTACAGACTATAGTTTCTGACTTTTTTACGGCTAAGTCATGACCATTGAGATCGTCACATAAACATATTTACCGTGAATAGTCTTGTCCTAGTTTGTTGGGTGAAAGTTAATTCCTCTCACATTCTTTTTTTTGGTGCAAAGGTGAAAAATATATTACCTCAA
Organism: Chrysanthemum makinoi; assembly: GCA_910596185.1. NCBI lineage: Eukaryota > Viridiplantae > Streptophyta > Magnoliopsida > Asterales > Asteraceae > Chrysanthemum > Chrysanthemum makinoi. Next base: position 9,772,259 of record OU343223.1, read on the forward strand.
TACCAAGATACATGAAAAAAATCCAAAACAGAGCTAATGACAAGCCATTACATCTGAACTTGGAGCTAAAACAAAACAACCAGACAACATACAAACCATGGAACTCATACAAACAACACATACTGATGACAACAGTGTCCAGACCTCCAATTCCCTACTATATTCATTTTATGAAGTTCTAGTATTAACAGATACATCTATCTCATATGGGCATTCAGTTTTTCATTTTACTTCCCATTTTTTCTTGTAGTACTGAAGCTGGTTTGTACTTTTCAACCATAGTTTTGATTCTTCAACATTAGGAATCCTCTTATCATCCACAAGCTTATCAATAAATTCCAACTCATTCTCCCATTGTAATATTATATCTGGATCTTCCATTATATTCTTTCTATGTAGGTCAAAATCTGAGATTTCATCCAAAATGGAAAACTTGTTGGCACTTATTCTAATATCCTTCATGATGTCCTTGTCCAAATTCCTCATAGCATTTGGGTTTTAGGAGCTTCCTTTGCAGTTTCTTGTTCATTCTGTTACTGTTATTGTTACCCCCATAATTTGTTTTACTAGCACCTCCTGCATCACCACTTCTATCTCCTTTATTCTTAACCACATTAGTATCATTCACTACTTCCTTATTTCCATTTGCTTTTGGTCTAAACTCCACATTAGCATTCTTGGTTGAATTATTCTCAAACCTATTTGTCCATTACCTTTGATTGATATTTACACCTCTCCTATTCACACCTGTAGCGTCAGCTTCATTCACCTTTCTCAAATCATTTCTGTCAGCCCCACCAGTTTTGCCATTCTCAACATTCACTTTTCCTTCTTCTTCATTTCTAGACATGATAGTACAATTAACATGTGTATGTCAAAAATATTTCAATGACTACACTTTGGAGGCATCCAATCATACTCAACACTGGCATATTTAGTGCAACTTATCACATTATGAGCATTTTTATAACATATCTCAATCTTATTTTTAAAATAATCCGTAGCACTAACCTCAACGAGGACTCTAGCATACCCCAATCTTCCTCTGCTTTCATTACACATTTTGGTAGTAGTTTGGTCCATAATCACAAGCTTACCCAGACCACTTGCCACAACACTAATTCCCTTATTATTCCATGCCTCTAATGGCAAGTTAAACAGCTTCACCCACACAGGCAACACTTCAGGCTCTTTTTTTCTCAATACATATATTAGTGTTCCATTTTTGCACTAGTAGAGGTTTGTTCCTAACCATCCACATGCTATTTTCTAAAACTTTATTCATCCCATCATCATTTTTGAATTTGAACAGATACAAGCTATTATGAACAATAATATCACTTAAACCAAACCTTCCCCACATTCTACTCAATTTGTATTTTATCTGAGCATATTGCATTCTAAAACCAACAAAGTAGCCACAGAGAATAAGTTCCCACTTTTTACTACCTTCTATCATAAATTCTTCCTGAAAAATGACAAATTCTCTTCCTTCTTCAGTCCTAGTAGGAATAGGTTCTAATGTGTTGTTATACTATGTATTATTCTTCACTGTACTAGCAAAACTAAGCTTAGCATTCACAATTTTCTTATTATTACTATTCGATATAGCACTAGCATTCAATTCATTATCTATCTGTACACTACTAGAACTAACAATAGTATCAATCACAGTATTCACAGGAGTTTGTTTACCAGTACCACTAGCATTAGAGAATACCTCATTCAAAGTAGGAAATTCATTAACAATAACTTCCTCTCTACCCTTTTCTGGTTCCACATGAGCTTCCCTAACCTCATCACCCTCATTATTCTCACATCCACCGTTAATGATATCCTCACTTCCTGCTGCTTGCGTCTTATTATCCTCTCTATCATTACACACTCTACTTTTCCCCAAATCACATATTGAATCATCATACTTGATAGAAATTTTGATTTTCCTCTTCGATTGCCTTTTCTTATTTGACATTATCTCTTATATCTTAATAAGAACAAATCAAGACCTAAAATTGGGAATTCTAAAAAAAAATCGAAATTGAAGGATTTTTCAAAACTCGATGAAAACACAATTCAATCTAATCATTGTGTTCGCAATGATTAAATGAATCTAGTGATCGGATTGGTTTTAATTCCTTTCACATTCTTAGTAATGATACATATATGTTTTTGGCTAGGCTAGGTGTCCATTGGCGATTTGGGTTGCTAAGTGATAGTTAGGTAAAAGGTTGTACATTTTTAGTAATAATATAGAGAAGAGATCCAGTGAAAAGAATAATTAAAATATGAAGAATAATAATAATTTTTAGTCACATATTTCAAATAAAAGAAAGATTTTTAAAAGAAAATGCATATATTTTTGTAAGTGCATCTGAAACATGTGACTGTAGTTTCTTATCACCTTTCTTATTTTTATTTTTCTTTTCATTTGATACTAAGTCCTGATAGATATATGTTTTTGCCACCTCAAAACACCATTGAGGTTTAAAAACATGAATTTTCAAAGTTAAGTTATACGAATGATCAACACAATTGTGTTCAAGTTTAGTGTAAAATATATGAGTATTTAATTACATAAAAAAGTACAAATAGGTATATAATTCAACTTTAAAACATACACAATCGATTACAAAACACAAACTTAATATCTGTCATCCCAAATCATTCGCGTATATTGTTTTTCACCCCAGATTCTACAATAAAAATGCAAAAAAAAAGCATTTCATTAGACAAATTTAGTTTGGACAAAGTAATATGTTTATGTCAAAAATGTTTGATAGATTACCTTTGACGTCCATATGATCATCAACGACTGTGCTTGTATGATTTTCCTCTCCAAAACGCATATCTCCAACTAAATTTTATGAATAAAAGCTGATTGTTAATGAATCCATCAAGTATAATATGTAAAAAAGTCAAAAATATTCTCAAACTTAACGGACTCACTATCGAACGTTAGTGAACCTGCGTGCTAGAATTGATATACGGGGGCTATTGATGATATTTATCGAAAGGATGGTCTATAGACGAGATTTGAAACAGTGCTAAGGAGTCAACTGTTTAATACATCCTATACATAAACCCGTAACCATGCATAATTCATGATATTCCAATGGAAATATGCGTACCTGAAGTGGCTGAAGAAGACAGCCGAGAATAGATGTTCGGGGTGCTGATAGGGTAGAAAATTTCATGGCCGTACCTCAAAACACAGTATGGAGACATAGCCATTGCGGAAGAAAATCTTTTTCCCGTGCAACATCTATGAATTTCCTTTGTTGCTTTTGATAAACATGCTATACAATCGTCTCTTAATAAAAACGGAGTACATTGCATAGACATGTACAAGGTGGCCGAGCCATAAGGTAAACTCCCTTTTGCAAATTTCGTAAAGAAATTATTTGCGGGGGCTGCTTCCTCTTGCATCTTAGGAGCCAAACTATTCAAGGCTTTTTGTAACTCAGCAACATTTGCATCAGCTTTTGGATCATGGAAGCTGGTCCAAACCCAATCATCAACCCCATGAGCGGTAAGATCACGATCCGTGAAAAGCACCATACAAAAAATTAAATTCGATATGATACTCCAAGCCACAGCTTCTTTTTGATTAGGGCACTTTTGTTTAATATATGGTGTCGTTTTCATGATACATTCCTCACAACCTCCCCCTGAGATATTAGGGGGACAAAGTGCGATGGCACTGACTCGATCAGCTTTTCCTGCAGCATCCTCAGCAGCATAGCAATAACCATAGTATTCTGGAGTTTTAATTTTCTGGACAAGACGGCCCAGTGCAGCATCTCGGTTTAAATAATAGTTACCTTCAAATTTTCCAGTGTTCCTACACCTGAAATCCTGAATTGTTGGCCCGATTGAATATTGCGCTATGGCAAAATTACCACCATGAAGAATTGCTTGAACAAGAAAAATATACAAAAATATGGATTTCATCTCCAGTTGATTACTTTGAAATTGTGATACTTCACGTTTTTATTATTTTTTATATATAAACCTGTCTTGGTTGTTTTAAAACGTCATTTATCTTGTGAAAAATATAAGGCGTGTAGAGTTATATAAGTGAATCGTTGTAAAAAAAACATGTCGTATAATAGAGTATGAGTTTTGTTGCAATTCTTATTCATTCGTAGAAAATGACACAAACTAAGTCTATATCTTTATCGTGACCTAACATAACATGTATGCAATGCTTTAAATATCATTAACCAATTTGTCATTTAAAAAAAAAAAAGAAAAAAAAAAAAAAAAAACATTATTAAACTACGTGGGATAAGGAGGATTGCATTGGTGATAAATTGTATGTATGTGTATGCCTATAATGTATAGTACAAGTTAAACAGTTTTGTGACAAGCCGGGACACGAGATGACTGTTTCGCCGTTGCTTCAATTGTCGCCCTAGTGGCCTAATGGATGCATGGCACCAAAATATATATGCAATGCACGGGAAAAATCAGATGTTTTTAGTTTGTTGTACTTGTACACGGAATTTTAATGGGTCATAAGAACCATATACTTTCCAGAACGGAGTGATGATGGAAGGCTATTAGGCATGTAATTTGCTCTGATATAAATGACTAGCATATATTTTTGTTCTGAATATGTAGCTTGATAGAGTCTAATATTGGCTTCCTAAGTTGCATTGCAACTCATATGATTTCAGGCGTTAAAAAAGCTGGAAAGATGGGACGACTGCATCAATCCAACACAGTGTTCTACTTCCATGCGTCATATGATGAGATGCATTTTGTGGCCATTTGTATTTTAAACAAAATTTCATTTTTATTTTTTTGGGTAAAGGGTTTCCCCGGTAAATATATTATTCCAAAAAAATATTTAAGTACAAAGGATATGAGTGAAGTCTCATATCTCAGCCCGTTACATAAGCGGTAAAGCTAACATAACAAGACACTTCCTATCCTTAAAACAGTAAAACAACCACTACTCACTAGATTACATTTGACACAAAACCAAGCATAACCTAACGTCTAGATTGCTTACTACCACGACCTTGGAGCTTGATATCATACATGTCAGAAAAAGCATCCAATTGCCTTGGTAAATCATATACCTGATCCGCATAATCATCATAATAATCTTCAAGCTCATGACCGCCTCCTGTTGATGCGAGAAATTTAGCCATAGGATTATCCGGCTCAAGCACCTCCTCATCATCACTATCAGAAACAATCACATCCCCCACTTTAGAGAATGGGTTACCCACCATAGAATACGGAGAGGAGGAAGAACTAGGCTTAGTAGCCGTATCATGCGTCTTTTCTTTCAAATCAACCTTTTTAAGAGGTTTACTATCATCATCCACAAGAGTAATTTCTCCTCAATAATTAGCTTTTCAAGCTCCTCAATTTTTCCAACAATAAGAGTAATACTAGTGCTACCATTTCCACCCTGAGCAGAGCTACCATCTTTGGTCAAGTCAACAGTAACACTAGGAATATCGGCCTCATCAGTATCAACCGTAAAAATTTCATTAAATACTATTATGTTTTTCATTTTTAGAGATACCTACTTGTGTAACATGCAGATTCTTCGATGCCACTAAGTACTACTACGTATTATATTTTTCATTGAGCCATTTCATTAAATAGCTAAGATATATGCATGTCTGGAACATCAAAAAATAGCGACCACTATATATTAAAAATGCATAAAACAAAATAGCGACCACATTGAAGGAATTAATTATGATTGTACCTTTGTGATTGACTTGTTTCTTAACCAAAATCGAAACGTTTCCCTTTCCACAAAGCCGAATACTTGTGTTTACATTTCAATTTGGACCATAATGGACCGAAGCACATATATTTAGCTAGTCTACAATTTTTTCGATTGTTGCCAAAATAGAAAAAAGAAACAGCTCGTATGTACACACAACTCAAATTTCTATTCAAGCAGTGTAGATTACTTTCTCCATTGACTAGCTACGGGAATGTACTCCATTTCATCTAGAAAGTTGAAAAGGGATAGAAACTACAAAATATCAAATACTAATATAAAATGTTGTCTGTATATAAGTGGGAGATGAACACATCTTCATGCAAAATGCATAAAATACTACTAGTTGTACGTAGTTTCATTGAACATTCATCGCTACGATTTAAAACTTTAATAAAGGAGAACAACGAATTAAAAAAGAACTAGTGACACTTTATTCGTTGTTCATAGCCACCGTCTAGAACCAATCATATAGATACAAATAATTTACCCCGTATCTGAAACTTTTGAAAGCTTGACCAAGTAAGCGATTGACCTATACAAAGTCATAAGTCAATCAAAATTTAATATAAAAACCCATCATTTGCTAAAAATAAGCTCACAACAGTCTTATTTCATTTCGAAAATACAACTTCCATAGTGTCTCATCTAGGCAACATCATATTGATGGTTACCCAAAGATTGATTATTTTTTTCCTTGTTACTATCACAAGTCTAGTCACTATTTCGGTGGCGCAAGTATATGAAAGACTTAGGTGTGATAATAATAGTGCCAATTTTACTATAAACGGTACATACCAAAGAAATCTTAACGATGCCTTGTCGTCCCTTACCTCTGATACGAGTATCAGATACGGCTTTTATAACCAGTCTGTTGGTCAAATCCCTGATCAAGTCAACACGCTTGCACTATGTAGAGTTGACGTTCAGCCAAACGATTGTAGGAGTTGCATAAATACCACTAGTGCAAGATTAAGGCAGGCATGTCCTAATAAAAAGGCTGCAATAGGTTTGTATGATAATTGTATGGTAAGGTATTCTAATGTGACCATTTTGGGAACTTTAGACACTAAGGTTATATTCGGGATAGCTAATCCTCATAATGTGTCAAATATGTCCCAGTATAACCAAGTGCTTGATCAGCTGTTAGATCAACTTAGAAGTGACGCTTCACGTGGTGGATCTCTACGTAAATATGCTGCTAACAGTACAAATGACCCTACTTTCACTACGATCAATGGATTCATGCAATGTACACCAGATTTATCTGGAACTCAGTGTTACAGTTGTTTGGATCTTGCAATTCGGATTATCCCGACATTTTGTGAAAGTAAACGTCGAGCACGAATTTTTTATCCTAATTGTGATATTAGATATGAAGACTATAGCTTCTTAAATGCTCCGGTGGATATTGGACCACCATCACAGTCATCTCCACCATCACCACCACCATCAGAGTCATCTCCACCACCACCACCGCCTCCAGGTACTTATCTACTTTTGCCACTTTATTTTAGATACCTGGAATCAGGGACAACACGCTAGGATATGTTTTTACCAGTATCCACAATACGGCCTTTGGTCTAGATCTAGTGTATATGAGTAGTCCATCAAACAAGAGGTTGTGAGTTCGTCTCGATTGACACATGTGTAAATTCTTATATGAGATAGTAGGTAGTTTACGTGTGTGAATGACTGCGTGTTTTCCTAAATAAATACTAATGACCGGTAAAACATTTGCCTAAGCACCCTCCTGCCCCTACTTTTGATTGGCTTTTTGATATTATTACGCTACAAGAATTTGTATAATGTCACTAATGCTTTGTGAAATTTTCAGGCGAAAGTAGTAACACAACGATAGTAGTCATTGCTGTTGTTGCAAGCGTTAGTCTTGTATTATTGTTAGTGGCTTCTGGTATCGTCTTCATGCGAAGAAAAAGAAAATTACATGGACGTCTGCCTGAGAATTTAGGTGTGTGTTCTTTTGTTTCTTATTACTTAACTTTTTACTATTAGATTGGCTTAAATTTCAATACTTCTTGTGACAAAAAATATAGTTTACGAGGATGGAGATATCGAGGAAATTAGCACAGCCGAATCATTGCAATATAGCTTTAGTATCATTAGAGAAGCAACAAATGATTTTTCCGAGAACAATAAGCTTGGGGATGGTGGATTTGGTCTGGTTTATAAGGTAATGATACACAAGAAAAAAAGAAAAAGAAAAAGCATATTCAGAAAAAAAATTTAAGAATTTTATGACCATTAAGATATTGTGTTCTAACTTTAGGGTAAGTTACAAAACGGACAAGAAATAGCAGTGAAGAGACTGTCAAGGGATTCAAGACAAGGGGAACTAGAATTCAAGAACGAGGTCTTGTTACTTGCAAGGCTGCAACACCGGAATTTGGTTGGGCTCCTGGGGTTTAGCCTAGAAGGGTCTGAACGAATTTTGATGTATGAGTTTGTACAAAATGCAAGTTTGGATCACATTATATTTGGTAAGGTGACTCTGCTTAAAATTATGAATTGTAGATAGTCATTCTATTGGTAATATACTTCATTCATTACTGATTAAATACTTTAGATCCTGCAAAGCGTGCAACTCTTGATTGGGAAAGAAGATTCAAAATAATAGGGGGTGTTGCGAGGGGACTATTGTATCTGCATGAAGATTCTCGACTAAAGATAATTCATCGAGATCTAAAAGCTAGTAACGTTTTGTTGGATGCCCAAATGAGTGCAAAAATTGCAGATTTTGGTATGGCAAGGCTGTGTACACCTGAAGAAACCCAAGTTAATACTAGTCGAATTGTCGGAACCTAGTAAGTCTCGCTACCAAAAACAGTCATTTATGCAAGTATTTGACCGTCATATTGAGTTAATCTCAATATATCAGTGTCTTACAGCGTCCCATGGTATCCGTGAGATTGTTATGTCCCCAACCAAAGAGGTTGTGGTTCAAGTCCCGCTGGGACAAAAGTGAGATTTTTATGGTCTTGTGAAATTGTATATAGTGTGTGTGGGTTTGCCTTTCAAAGCAAATAATAGATAAATAAATAACAATTATTCTTGTTACACTAGTGGATACATGGCACCGGAGTATGCAATGCACGGACAATTTTCAGTTAAATCGGACGTGTTCAGTTTTGGTGTACTAGTACTCAAAATTTTGAGTGGTCATAAGAACCATAGTTTCAAAAATGGGGTGATGATTGACGATCTTCTTAGCCATGTAAGTTTTGAAATAAAGTTACTAGTATATCTTTTTTTGTTTCTAGCAAATAGTTCTCTGTTTTACTTTGACTTTCAATGTTGCAATTCGTTTGTTTCAGGCATGGAAAAGTTGGAGAGATGGAACTGCATCAACTTTAATCGATCCGACACTGTCTTCTACTTCTATTCGTGATATGATGAGATGCATTCACATTGGTCTATTATGTGTTCAAGAAGACCTTAACGATAGGCCAACTATGGCTTCAGTTGTTCTCATGCTTAGTAGTTCTACTATAACGCTTGCGGTCCCTTCGGAACCTGCTTTTTTCATGCACACAACTAAAATTGCAGAAAAACCACTTTTTGAAGAGTACACTTCAAGCACGAATGATTCTAGCGATTTGTAAAGTAAATCAAGATCTTCACGACAATCTGCAGGGAATTGATGTTTTGTGAACAACTTGTACAAGTCACGGTAGATGAATATTTGTTTGCTGTAAGATAATTCTTGGCTAAAGTAAATTTGATTATAATGGAACCCGTTGATTAGATTCACATTCTTCATATGAACCGAATCAGAACCAATAACAGACTCAAGATCCAACCAGGAGATTTCAACAAGGATTAACATGACTTCTGGTTATCAGAGCTGATAATAAATTATAACATAGACTAAAGATCACATCAGTCACAACTTATATAGAACAAAGATAGTAAAAAAAAAAAAGTATATCTTAAAGACCACAATGAGTCTTGTTTTAACTCTATACCCTGCTTTTTCCAATATCGACACGAATCAAAATGATGGATTCCTATATCATTCTTTCTTCTAAGCTCCCAACTCGAATTGAGCCTACACAGACGCGATCAAAACCCTGAATGGAAAATGGGTATGTTTTGACCATCATTACTTCTGTACATGGAAGTATGGAAGAAACTTTGTATATACACACTCCAAAAATTGGCAATTCCTTATCGAGGATACATTTTGCTGGTAGATGATTCGTCTTCAGAATTAATAGTAACATATGACTTATCCGCGTCACCTGAGATGTCTAACAAGAGCCCCTTTGAAAGAAAATAAGGTGGTTTTTTAGGCTCAGGCAAAGTAATAGAGTTGTTGTTCAGCATGTTGAGAATACAAGCCATGGATGGCCTTGCATCTGCATCTTCTTGCACACATAATAAACCGATGTTTATGCACCTAACCACTTCATCCTTTGAATAAGATTCAGCGAGTGTTGGATCCAACAGCTCAAGTGGTCTTCCGCCCATCCAATGTTTCCAAGCCTGAGATGGTTATTGTAACTTAGCCTCTTGAATACATAAATATGCGTGATTCAGTTTCTTTCATTTAGGCCATTACATATACAGGTTAGAATTTGTAGTAAAAGTAAATGAATTTACTTACAAGGGGTAGGAGATCCTCGACATCATCTTGCTGATAGAAGCTAGAGTTTCTACGTCCACTAACAATCTCAAGAACTATGACACCGAAGCTGAATACATCAGATTTCACTGAAAAATGTCCGTGCATAGCATACTCTGGTGACATATATCCCCTGTAAGAAAGTAGGATGTGTCAAAATTTGAGGTAAAGTTCTTCATGTATGATGAGAATCTATAATCACACAAGATAGCAGTAACGGAGAACATTAAGGGTGTTTGGTTTGCATTGGGGTATGACTATGGGTATTGGAAGGGGAATGGATTCGTACACCCAACATGCTTGGTTGGTTTAGAAAATCCCTAGATTTATGAGTTTCATTCCCATTTTCAAGAACCAAACCTACAAACTAAACATCTACCCAAGGCCAAGGCCTTTGGTCTAGTGTTATGTGAGTTGCACACAAACCTAGAGGTTGTGGTTTCAAGCATGTTCGTTGGAAGCATTTGTGAGATATATTGTGATACAGGTTATATAGAAAGTTAAAAAAATTGGCGTTAAAAAAAACAAAATACAAACCGAACATCTATACTGGGGATGTAAGTGATTCTCTCATTCCCATACCCTCAAACCAAACACCCCCCAAAATGAAATAAACAGACAGTGGTTACATTATGTGGTTCACTAACATAAACAAAATTCATTTTCAATTATTCATTCAATTTATGCGAGTTTTAAAGGAATTAAATGAGTGTCACTTACAGCGTTCCAGCAATCTTGCTTGTGTTTCCTAAAGTTTGATCCACCCCGAAAATCCTAGCCAAACCAAAATCCGAGATTTTGGCATTCATATATTGATCTAGTAAGATATTACTAGCTTTGAGATCTCGATGTATGATTCTTAACCGTGAATCTTCATGTAGGTAAAGCATTCCTCTAGTGATCCCTCCTATGATTTTCCACCGTGTAGCCCAATCCAAATGTCCATGCTTAACAGATTCTACATTGACAGTCATAAACGTGTTAGATGTGACAAATGCGTGAAAAAGGGGCTTCTAAGTCTAACCAAAATCAGGAGACGTGTATTTGGACTAACTGAATAAAAAGTAGTCTAGACTTTTGTTTGGAACATATTCATAGATGAGGATCTTCTCTTTTGATTCATGGAAAAATCCTAGAAGCCTCACAAGATTTCGGTGTTGAAGTTTTGCCACTAAAACGGCCTCATTCACGAATTCTTGCACACCTTGTCCAGATGTTTCCGATAGCCTCTTTACTGCTACTTCTTGCCCAGTAGGAAGGACACCCTGCCAATGCAACTATTATTAACACAAATGTTGTCCAGCCTGTACCAAGAAATTAGGTTCTTAACTAGGACAAAGCGGTGGAACAAACTGCTAACATCCATGGCTACGAGTGTTTTGAGATGATCTTAAATTTCAAATATTTTGTTATAGTATTCATATACTTAAAAAGAAACCCCCAATTTCATGACAAGAAACTAAATAACAAGACGATGTACGATGAAATTGTCATCTTCTATTCTTAATTATAGGACAATAACTCTTTTCTCACTAAGTTAGGCAGTAAAACAGCTCAAAGTTCATATTAGCATCCAATACAACTCAAACTAACAAGATGAATTCCTTCATACCTTGTAGACCAGACCAAAGCCGCCTTTCCCAATAGTGTTTTTCGGAGAAAAGGAGTTTGTCGCAACTTCAATTGTCTTCAAATCATATTGCAAATTTTGTACTGTTGTAATCTCTATTCCAGCTAAACATTCAGAAAAAGCAATCAAAATAATAACAGTTCAAGGTTTTATTTAGTGTTTTATTGCAAACAGGAGATTGTTTTCGCCATTTTCGGATGTACAGAACTATCAAATAGATCTATAGTAGTGTATTACTGTAATGTTTTGTTGCCTTCTTTTTTGCGAGAACAATTGTAGTCTAGAATTCTACATTCAAAATCAATGAATCAAAATTAAATTGATCACCACTTTAATTAGTATCATCTATAATACGTTACATACCAGCATCTTTCATTGAAGTTTGCTTCCGGTCATCAAGTAAAGAAGAGAAGCTTGTATTCTTTTCCTTTGACATACCGTCATTTCGCCGTTTCTTCATAAGATATAACAAGACACCAATTACAATTAGTCCGAGGGAACCACATATCACCGGAACCACCACATACAGCGTTCTTGCAGTGTTGTTTTTTTTGCCTGATTACAATGCATTTGTAAAGATCCAACTCATTCGTTATGCTTTCAAAATTAATCAGATAAACAAGCCGTAACCGAATCTACTATATCAAAACAGAAATTAGCACATAAACAGTTCTAAGCAATCCCTACCATAAACTGATCTAAAAGTTTAATAACTCAGAGTCAGATCATGATGTTTTAATAAACTAGTACTAGTTCACAATACTCTGTAGATTCCAAATCAAACAGCAATACCATTTCACCTTAAATTCATGAAAAGGAATACACTAAACATGATATGTCAATCATACATACATTCAAACGAGATAATGAACTTCATTTCGTATACTTGTCAATTTGGATCAAATCTAGTAAAATAAGTCAAACTGGTTGTTTCAGCTTCATATAGTCAGATAAGCAATCCAAAAGTCAAACGTGCTTATTAACATATTAGACTATCGAATATCAAAATACCAATACGCATACAAACAGTTTTAAGCTATCCTAATTCCTAAGCAACATATACCATTATTGACCTCGGAAATTGACCAGTCGAACTATTTATACAACTCATTCACATGTCAATTCATCAATCAAAAGACACATAACATGATATATACACCACAGATCTATCTCATGTGTCCTAGTTGGGCCGTCGGGGAAGGCATTTGGTAACAATAACTAATTCTAGCGCGCTTATAAGATCCAATTCCAACTATACAAATCAGTACCTGAATTAGCCTCACCGGACGAAGAAATCAACGGCGGATCATTATAAAAATGCTCATTCGAATACCTCAAAAAACAATTCGGATAAAAAACTCTCACAGCAACTCGACCCCTACAACACTTTCCAACCTCCTCACTCGCATTAAACAAACACTTCCTACACATCTCCTTACTCAAATCAGGCGTACATTGCATCATAGCATATATCGTCCTAACCAATCCAGATCCAACAACAACTGTTACATTACCAAACCCTAGCTTCCTAACTGAACCCCCGTTAGAAGCTAACACCGTCAACTTCCCCGTTAACTCACTCAACGCTTCACTAAACTCAGTCACCTCACCCTCATCAACACTAGCTGAGTTATAAAGTTCACCAGATGTCCACATGTCAAGTACACCTACTATTTCACCGTGAGAAAAACGCACAATGCAATCTGAATACCATGCAGCTGCTTCTGCATGGTTAGGACAGTTACGTAAGAGTGAAGGTATAGCTGTTTTCACGCACTTTTCACACTCGTTTGATCCGATATCTCCACGGCATAAAGCGGTGGAGGTGACACGTGTACCGGCGGTGGAGTTGTAAAAGCCGCCGTGTGATGCTACGTTTCCCGGGAGTGAGTTTAGTGATTTTGTTATATCTTGTTTGAAAATGTTTGTGCTAGTGTTGTTTTTGCATTTGTGTATACCGTAATCTGATGATTGAGATTTTGTTAAGTTAAAATTTGTGATTGTAATAAGAAGAATAATAAGAACTATGGATTTGAGTTTCATTTTTTTTATAAAAATTTTGGGTGTGTAAATTTTGAAACTAAAATGTGTTGGTGATGATGAGTGTATGATATGATATTACTCCCTCCGTCCCTAAATAAATGTCCACTTTTTGACTTTTAAAGTCTTTCTTGTATAACTTTGACCTTAAATATTTTTATTTGTGTTATATAATACTTGATAAAAATTATACCAACTTAAAGTACATTTAAAACACAATTCATTCATATATTTTGTATCAAGTATTATGTAAGATAAACACAAATATTTAATGTCAAAGTTGAATAAGTAAGACTTTGAAAGTCAAACGTGGACATTTATTTAGGGACGGAGGTAGTATTATTTTTACCGAGTGATTGACTGGTTTGCTTCTAGAGATCTGGAAAATGGAAGTATTACACGTGAGATGTCGTCAAATAAAAATGTGCTTTTTTGAGTTAATTATTTTTATACTTTTTGATTTAAAATAAAGTGATTCAAAATATATTTTTTATTAGGAGACAACTTTAGAATAGACATGTGAACATGACTCCTTGATTTTATCGACTCTTCAATTTAACTTTAATTGGCAATGATGTTGGTACTTATATTATATTTTGAAAAAAAGTGTTGTTATACGTGGTCTAGGGATTTTCTTATTTTACTATATAAGTACTTTTATCCACCAAAAAGTGTATTTTTGGCTACCCCTCGGTCCACCCGGCATGCTACAAAATCAAAGGCTTTAATGAGATTACCAAAATAATGTGTCGGTTTATAGCGATCATTCTTGAGTTAATTTAGTTAAAGATAATCATGTTCGACAACTTAGAAGTCACGAAATATGTAACAAAGTGTCGGAATGAATCATTTAATATTTGCTATCTTTAGAACGTTCTTATTGACTATTGCAAAATTGTACTGTAACATAAATTCTTGTAGTTTGTTTTGACTATTGCCCACAAAATAAGTCACGTTAGCAGTTACTCCCTCCGTCTCAAAATTATTATCATTAGAGAGAAATTACAAAATTTAATAAAAGTTGGGTCATTTTAATTTTCAACCATTTAAATGGAATATTCTCCCATTTTATTCTCTAGTTTTTACTTAAAAAGGAAAGTAGATAATTATTTTGAGACATCCCGAAAAGGAAATATGGACAATAATTTTGAGACGGAGGGAGTATATTCACATGGTTACATGTTAAAAATTGGAAATGATTTGCACACTACATCAAATGATTATAACACTCCAATTTATTATGTTTAGACATTTATAACCTCATATGGGTGAAAATGTAAAAGTACACAATAAATTGAAATATCTCAATCATTTTATAGAGTGTGCAAATCACCTCCTATTAAAAATAGCGACATGTTATCTAACGAATTAAATGACTAATATTTGCTACCTAACATTATTTATAAATGAAGTAAAATGACTTTCTTAACCAATTAATTTAGGTCGAAACACAAAGAATATCTAAAAGTTATGGCTATAAAATTAGTTTTCAGTAATTAATCAATTTACGTGATTGTCGTGCCTTTTTTTTTTTTTTTTTTTTTTGGTTGCTTATTTAAAATCAAAAGAGTTAATTGCATTTTTGGTCCTTTTGGTTTGGCCAAATTACAGGTTTGGTCTCCAAAACTTTGAAAGTGCAGTGATAGTCCCCATTTTGAAGTTTGGGTTGCATTTTTTGTCCTTATCGGTGTGAAATGACCAAATTACCCTTGTCTTTTTCTGAAGAAGACAATGGTTATTTTAGTCATTTAACTTTATTCAGGGATCAAAAATGTAATCCAAACTTTAAAATGAGGACTATCGCTGCACTTTTAAAGTTTTAGGGACCAAACCTGCAATTTGGCCAAACCACAAGGACCAAAAATGCAATTAACTCAAATCTCATAATATGTATATTTAATTTTATAACTTATGTTGCATATGTTGCGATATTTCATCTAAAATACTTGACTTAAACAAATCATTTCAAAGAGTAATTATGTCCAGAAGCCATAAAATCATAAGTGAACAACCTTTCTACAAAATAGTTTTACTTATCAAAAAGACATAAAATAATGAAAAGAAAAAATAAATAAATAATAAAAGTTACCGAATGCATCCAGTGAGGATAGGTAATTAAAATAGCATATGCATGTGAATATGTGATATATATATATAGACATATAACATAAAGTATTCCAGTATTACTCTAAAGTGACAAAGTAACATGTGTAAAGGCTAGAGTATCTTTGATGTATGCAACAAAATTAGCTACTAAAAAGCTATAGGTGTTGATACTCACACCATTTTATTTGATACTTACATCATTTTATATAAGTTGTATAGCACAGTGTACAACACTGTGATGCACAGTATGTGGTGAAAGTATCAAAAATTGTGGTGTGAGTATCAACACTCAAAAGCTATAGCGACACATGCTTTATGTTGTCTTTTTCTTTCCTCTTTTTTCTTCAGAAGGATTTTTACATGAAAACGTTAACCGTAACATATGTCATGTGTATCTGTTTAAGTGAAAATTTGTTTTGTAGCTATCATCAATAAAATTTAAAAAGTTTAAAGTTTTAATTTTTTGTTAGGTGCAAATAGACTTATTTGTGAGGTTGGGGTGGTTTTTTGCATCTTGTAATGTTACTGGGCATGAGTACATAGTTGGTGGAAATGTAGTCAAGGTCAGGTATAACTTATGAAAGTTTGGGCGACTATGCTTAGCTAAAGTTCAATGCTAAAATGACATTAAAAGTTTTCGTCAACAAAAGTCAAAACCTTTAGCGACCACGTGTAGTCGCTATAGATTCTATCACAAAAAATGATAAAGTCAAAAAGTCAAAACCACCAACTTTTGCACCTAACATATGTCATGTGTATCTGATTAAGTGAAAATCGGTTTTGTAACTATCATCAATAAAATTTAAAAAGTTTCAAGTTTCAATTTTTTGTTAGGTGCAAGTAGCCTTAGATATGAGGTTGAGGTAGTTTTTTGCATCTTGTAATGCTACGGGGCATGAGTACATAGTTGGTGGAAACGTAGTCAAGGTCAGGTATAACTTATGGAAGTTTGAGCGACGATGCTTAGGTAAAGTTCAATGCTAAAATGACATTAAAAGTTTTGGTCAATAAAAGTCAAAACCTTTAGTGACCACTTGTAGTCGCTATAGATTCAGTCACAAAAAATGGTAAAGTCAAAACAAGCTACTTTTCCACCTAACATATGTCATGTGTACTGATTAAGTGAAATCGGTTTTGTAACTATCATCAATAAAATTTAAAAAGTTTCAAGTTTCAATTTTTGTTAGGTGCAAATAGCCTTAGATGTGAGATTGGGGTGGTTTTTTGCATCTTGTAGTGTTACTGGGCATGAGTACATAATTGGTGGAAATGTAGTCAAGGTCAGGTATAGCTTATGGAAGTTTGGGCGACTATGCTTAACTAAAGTTCAATGCTAAAATGACATTATTTCCTTTAGCTTAAAGCTTTGGTGAATTGATGATGGAATGCTGGTTTCTGCATCGAATCTGATTTTTAGCTCCTTGTATTGTGTTGTTTCCAAGTAATGTTTAGTAAAATGTTTTATATGTAGTTTGTTATTTTACTGCAAGTTTTGAGGATGTTATTGGCAATTTGGAATGCCAATGCATATCCTTTGCCTTTTCTTTGTATATAGCATTCTAAAGTTTCTACGCGATTTTGGAGTTCTCGCGACCAGCAACTTTTAGCAACGATGGATGTCGTCATTAAAAGTCTGCTACACGACAAAAAACAGCAACCTTAGCTCCATCTTTGACCAATAATTTAGCGACGACATCTTGACCTTTAGCTAAAGGTCCACTAGCGACTACATGTCTTTATCGACCACTTGTAGTCGCTAAAGATTATGTCACAAAAATGGTAAAGTCAAAAAGTCAAAGTCAATAAAAGTCAAGTCAAGGTTGCGGTCGCTAAAGTGATATTTGTTGTCGCTAAAACCTTTAGCGACGAGTTTTGGGCGCTTTTAAAGAACACGTGTAGTCACTAAAACTTTTTAACGACCGCAAGGTAGACTTTTAGCGACGACTTCTGTCATCACTAAAAGTACAAATATGTAGTTGTGAGTGTAACAATATATTTGAGATGTTTAAAAACCATCATTACCAAATGTAGTTGAGTGTTAACAATTAATCGGTCAAATGTTTAAAAACCATCATTACCAAAAAAAGAAAAGAAAAAAGGAATGAAACTAAAAGGTATAACAATATATTTGAGATGTTTGATGAGTGTTAAGCATGTCTAATCATTATAACTTTTGGGACAAGCATATCAAAAGTAGTTTCTAGTTACAAATATATAGAAAACAGAAATTACATAATGTTGGCACTTCTTCACAGGTTCTAAATCAAGCCACCTTCGACACATAACGGCCTTGTACTTGACCATTGATTTGTTGCGCAAAACAGAATGAGACAAAGTATAATACTTAACGAAATAATGATGACACAAATATGAACAAAGATATAAACTAAAAGACTTGATAAAAGTAATTGTTGTTGTACAAACTTAAACATGACTTGATCCTATTTAAAGACAATGAAACGGTACCATGGTTGTTTGAGTGAAACGTTGTATCGTTTCAGTGTGGTAACCGTTTCCCTAAACTGCCATTAACAGGCTTTAACCAACTTAACTAAATGTTAACGGGGCATTTGGAACATGCAAGGATCAATCCATTGTCTTTTCCCGTTTGACCCATAACAAATAAAACATAAGTAACATTGTATCAAATTTAACTTAACAAACATTACAAAGGGTTTACATCTCCCCTTTAATTTTGTAAGTTAAATGTCTTCAATGGTTCTTGTTTCCTTCATGCAACGATGATGGAATCGTCTTCACTTGATTCGTTTCCCTTGCTATATCCGCTTGTGGTGCATCTCATATCTTCTTCCTTCTTGACTTCATCATGGACATACTTGAACCTTTTCTTTAGCTTCTCCTCTTGTGCTTCCTCTACGTGCATGCTTGTTTTTGCATCACCAAATGGTACATCTCCGACCATATTCAACCTTGGCTCTCCTTGCCCCAACCTACGTGCTTCCTCGTAGTACACTTTAACCAATGCTATATATTCTCGATAGCATTCCTTTACACTATGTCCATCTTCCCGAGTCAATCCCAAAGGAATTGCAACATCGCCCCACATGTCGTTAAATGACACGTTCATATATCCACCCATGTCATCTACGAATTTATACAATGCTAGCAAGTCTATCCTAATCACCCCTATCACCGGTGGTAATTCACCCAACACATCTAGTCTCATATATTCATAATAGAACCACCCCAACAAATAAATAAACTTTCTTCCCATGATTTCCCAATTTTTGAACACCAACTTATCGATTTTAATTAAATCCAAAAACGATAAGAAACGCGGGAATGTATTTACCTTAAGATGATAGAGCGTCCCATTGAGACTAAGGTACTCATCATCGACATAATCATGGCTTTCATCTTTGTTCATTTCCAAATCCTCCATCCCTTTTATTAGTGAGCATTCATCACTAGGATCAAGCGACTTATAGTATGCTTCCATAAATTCTTGGTGATCTTTAATCATTTCCTCATCACCCTTGTCAACGCCTTCCTCTTCTTTGTCAAACATGTATTTGATTTGACACGTACCGTCTTTATAAGTCACAACGAATCCCTGATCTTCTAGTTGGCTAATAATCAACACATTCATTGTGATTTCTGGCGTATACAATACGTTAGGAATCACAATTTCTTCTTCCTTATTGCCAACAATTGCCTCACCGACACCGTAGGCAATAATAAATTTCCTCTCTTTCTCATCTCTTCCCACCACTTTGAATTGGTTTATCATGCGCTTGAACAAATACCTAGAGGGACCCATATGCTTAGCATGAGATTTGCTAACATACTAGATGTTGTTCCAGTTTCCCTGGTCCGTTCCTCTTATCATGAAGTCAGTATCGACATGAATTTGTTCCGATGGCCAATTGAAAACTTCTTCCATGTCTGCCTCGTTCTCCATAGGTTTCTTTGGGTCGACTTGTTTTTTTTTTTTTTTTTATTTTTTTTTTTTTGCAGTTCCAACAGAAGCGGCCTTTGACTTTACACAAATAACAACGAGACCGTTTTTGTTTTCTGGAAGTTGTATGGTTCTCTCCTTGAAACGTGGGAGGCGGTTGGGAATGATGAAAGATGGTTGAGTCTTTTGAAGTATTAAAGGATATAACTTCCTTGAGTTTATCCTTTAATAACTGCTTCCCAAAATTTGATAACCGCTTCTGCTTTTCTTCCTTTTTGTAACCGTTGGAAGTTTCACAACGTTGTAGGAATTTCTTGTTTAACGTAACCCTTGTGCCTTTCCTAGATGACTTGTTCCATGAATCGAAACGTGGGCTCTGGTACCAATGTTGGCACTTCTTCAAGGTTCTAAATCAAGCCACCTTTGACACATAACGGCCTTGTAATTGACCATTGATTTGTTGCGCAAAACAGAATGAGACAAAGTATAATACTTAACGAAATAATGATGACACAAATATGAACAAAGATATAAACTAAAAGACTTGATAAAAGTAATTGTTGTTGTACAAACTTAAACATGACTCGATCCTATTTAAAGACTATGAAAACGGTACCATGGTTGTTTGAGTGAAACGTTGTATCGTTTCAGTGTGGTAACCGTTTCCCTAACTGCCATTAACAGGCTTTAACCAACTTAACTAAATGTTGACGGGGCGTTTGGATCATACAAGGATCCAACCCATTGTCTTTGCCTGTTTGACCCATAACAAATAAAACATAAGTAACATTGTATCAAATTAACTTAACAAACATTACAAAGGGTTTACACACAATTCATGTATATATTTACTATAGCCCCTTTTTCCTTGCATTCGGACAACATGTCTTAATCAGAAATATCAAACGTAGAATAAGATAAAATGTTAGCCTAAAAGACATATTAGACTTGGTGTGTGTGATTTTTAACATAAAAGTATATAATGTACTTAAGTACATATGGTAAGGAACACAAGACCTGATTATAGAGGAAGGAAATATCTTATGAATTTCGAAAATCCTTATGAGCATATCTCTTATAACAATTGGGAGATACGATTGCTGCAGCCTCTTTTCCACTACAACAATCATGCATCATAAACATGATTGGAAGAAAACTTTGATTATAAGCATCTTGTCCTATCAGCAGTATGATCTATGCTGAAAACAGTCAAGCTAAATCACTCAAGCCTGCCACTTGTGAATGGCAGACCGTAATCAGCTTAAAACTGCCTAAGCACGAATGCAATGAAGATCTGAGGAGTATAGTGTTTCCCCGGGTCGTTATGTCCCAGCGAGCTATGCAATGGATTATCAAACGTATAGTGATCGGGAGATTTGAACGGAAAAGGAGATTGTGAATTATGATTATAACTAAGGAAAAAGCCAACAAATTACAACGGCTTAAATGCAAATCAAAGGAAATTTAAAAGATAAAATCTATTAAATAAACGCTATCACTATATGCAAAATGATGTTTTTGTTGATTTTATAAAATATCTTAAATAAACTATTTTAATTGAAACGTAAACTTAAGTTATCTAAAAACGTAACTTAAAATGAAAACGAGCGTTATTTATAAAAATTACGCTGGAGCGCAAGATAAAACGTAAAATTTGTGAAATAAAAGTCCTACGAATGTAAAAACAATTTTTTTACGTAATATATGACAAAAGAAAATTTTAGGAAAAAGCGGAATATTTTTTTGAGTTTTATTTTATTTATTACGAATTAAAAACTAATTAACACTAATTAATTAATTAAAAATACTAAACATTTTTATAAAAATATGAAAAACTCACAGAAACTACTTCAATCTATGCTTGATCTAAGAAAAATAAAAAAACTGGGGGTTACTGATGAAAATAAGCAAGAAATAAGCTAAGGAAACTTAAAAGCTAAAACTGCCCAAATGCCTTATATATTTAATAGTGTAAAACAGTAACGCAAAAGACCCAAGGGCATTCTGGTAGTGGGTGATGGTGTTGTGGTCGTGCAAGGGAGAGCAGGGGGGTCCTGAGTTCAAATCCCACCTACGTCCTTTTGTTTCTTTTATTTTTTCTAACTTAACAGTACATATCCTTTAAGGCCAAAGCTAAGTTAAAAGATTACACAAAGTGCTCCATAGAGCAGTTGGTTGTGGTGTGTGGTTTCTTATTGCTGCAACTGAGCGTGAGGTCGTGGGTTCAAGTCCCACTGCCCACTTTTTTTTCTTTTTGCAACTGAAAACAAATCAAACTAACACTTTTTTACAAAAACTAAAATCACAAACAGGAACAGAAGTTAAAAAAAAAGAATCCTAAGGGCTGTTTGGGACATCAGTAACAAAGGCAGCAGAGGGGGCTGTTTGGTATTGCGTAACAAAAGCTAAAAAAAAGACTTAAGGGGCTGTTTGGACAGTCACAAAACAAACACCCTTTTTCAGTTATTAAGCACCAAGGTTGTTTATAAACACTCATAAGCTAACTGTGAATGAGCTTAAGCTAATATACATGTACTACCTAAACATCTACCACTTAAATAACTCAGCCAAACTACCACTAAGCTAATGAATAATATGAAAAAAAAAAGAGTGACCTGTGCAATGCAGGATCAAAACAGCCTGCTGAAGTGGCTTACTTGGGCTTATTTAAAAGCTGAGATCTGGTTATCTTGGGCTGATACAGAACAAGTGCAGAAAAGTAGTAAAAGGCCACTTCAAAGTCTAATTTAGACCAAGATAAAGTGAACCAAGAACTAAACAACATTGACCACAACTGAGTTGAGATAGTACTGAATAAAGAAAAGCTAAAGATGTGAAATTTGATCAACAAATTACTTTTTCTTTTTCTTTTTTTGTATGTAACCTTAATACTCAAAGAACTATCTTAGATTCTAATTTTAAACTAGAAAACTGATTTGGTAGCTAGAATTGAATCTGACTTTAAAAGTCAAACTGGGTAAAAATGGGTTTTGACCAGTTTAACCATGTAAACCAAACACCCTTTCAAGGCAGATTTCTGACTTCAAAACAAACAAACTGTAAGTAAAAAAAAACTGTTTTGCAACTTAAAACACAGTAACCGAGTTAGCTTTTACAAGCTTGAAATAACTTTTCCAATAAGACTTCAAGTGAGACAGATTTTAAGAACATAAGACAAATAAAAAAAACTGAATAACTTGCTAAAATAGAATTAACAACTGAAAATAATCTTGCATTCCAAATTAAAGATTACAATGAAAATTCAAATGGAGCTAGAGCTAAGGAGTTTAAACTAGAAAACTGAAATTAAAACTAACACTAACTAACTACTAACTACTAAAACTAACTAACTCATTTCACAAAAGTTACACATAACTACTTATACTCCTCAGCTTCTCCTTTCTTCTCTCTCTTTCTTTGTCTTGTGCTTCTCTTGAACTCAATCCAAGCCCTCCAATATTTAGGTACAATTGAGCATCAATCTGAGCCATTGGTTGGGGTTGAGTGTGTCAGGGTGTTGCAGGGAGAGTGGTTGAAGGATTTGGCGCCAAGGGATTAGTGGTATCCTGGGTTTCTCCTTGTACTGGTTTTGTTGGGATGAGTGGGTAAAAACGAAAAAGGAAAGAGGGTTTAGGTTTTATTATCAAACCGTGGGTTGGAATTTGGTATTGGGCCAAGGTGTTGGGTTTTATAAGGTCCGGTTTGGATTTGGTTGGGTAGTTTAATTTTGATCCAATTAATAACCAAGGGACTTATCATGTATAATCTGGAACTCAAGGGACCAGAGCTGTAATTTTCCAAAAAATATTATAAGGACCATAAATGACAAACTTTATTAACCAAGGGTCATAAATAATATTTTCCATTTTTTTTTTGAAATTCCCGGGGACTTGATTTGCCATTTTTGAAAGTTGGGGAACTGAAATTGCCAATTATGCAAACTTTGCTCATTTTTCATCTAATTTTAAACATTTTGCATCTGAAACATATAAAATGCAATTTTGGAATATTTTCAGTATTTTGATGCATTTCTGAGCATTTTTAGACGTTTTGCTGTTCAGATTGACCCAAAAATGATGAGTATTTACACACTCATCAATCCCCCACACTAAACTATTGCTAGTCCCTAGCAATCTTTTGAGAAAAACTTAATGGATTTTAATCTCTTTACCAAAAGCCATTACTTCTGGAGTAGCCAAATGTTTTAGTTCAAGTAAGAACCATGGTACACCGATAACCATGTGATTTTGAGCAAACCACCGGCTTTCAACGGATTTGATTTTGTCTTTACCGAAGCCGTTTGCTCTGGACTAGCCAACTCTTAGATAAATTATCAATATTATCTTTGGTGAGCTGATTACCAATTATGGTTTTTCCACCGCCTTTACCACAAGCCATAACCTTGCGGGCTAGCCAACTCTTCACTTTTTAGGATATGGTGAGCTGAATACCATACAATTTTGGGCAAATTGCAAGCCGACAACGGATTTGAGATATCTTTACCAAGAGCCGTTTGCTCCTGGATTAGCCAATCCTTTTGTCAATTAGACATGGCGGATCGATAACCATAAGCCGAGTAAGTGCAAAACACTTACTCCAAAAAAAAATTTTGACCAAAAATGGGGGAATTAGGCGGTATAATTACATGATAAAATTCGTGAGAATTCCTCCCCACACTTAGAAATGAATATTGCCCTCAATATTCAAAGTACCGGCTGTTATGCCGAAACAAAGAACGTAAAAGGGAAATACTACGGCCGTTATTTTGAAAGATTTTTTTGAGAAACTTATATACACAACATGTGGGCAACTCCCCACACTAGGTGGAACACATGGGTGAAAACCCATGCTAAGCTTACATTTTTGATTACCGAAGTCGCTAGCTTGACTCGAATTCCAATTAATTGGTTCATGGGAAGCAAAGTGGAAGAAACAATCTCCATCGGACTTTCATTCAAGATGTTTGGTTAAACATTGAAGCACGCAAAGTTCCACAACCGACGAGATATACAGAGAAAGACCCGCTCACGATGATAAATGAAAATGCCAGATCAAAATAGTGTCCTCATTCCCGAAGGAGAAAAGGGAACGAGAAGTCACACCATATGTGAAGAAATGAAAGAAAATCATGATAAAAATCATGACTAACTCCTCATTATCGAAGGGAATTCATGATTTTGGATCATGAATCTCATCAGAGAGGATAGAATCGTCATCACATGATGGAAGAGATAAGTTAGAATACAGAGGTGGGACAAGTGGTGTGCTCTGTGAGCTAGCAATTTCCACCACTTCCTGATGGTCTCTCAGTATCGGCCTCGGACATTTCATCGAAAAGAGGATTTACTTTCCCAAAAGTGTAGTCATTATGAAATTCAAAAAGAGGATTTGAGAAAATCCCTAAGTAACCTCAAAATGTCAAGAGAATCACAAAAAGGCAAATCACAATCACTATCGGATATATCCTCGGACTCACTTGGGATTGGGACAAGATCCTCAACACTAGATGATTCCGTTTCGAAATAGTGTCAGATGATCATCCTCCATTATGAGAGAGTCTTTGGAAGCAATAATAGGTAAGATAGGTGTGATAGCAATAGACTGAGGGAGTTGAGAAATAAGATCGTTCAATTGAGTAACACTCTCCTCATCGTAATCATAGTATTCCTTCATTTGAATACTATCCTCATCATCATCGTCATCATATTTGATTCTTATATTCATCTCTGGAAGCTTACACACCATTCTTTTCATTTGCGCTTTCGAATCGTATTTCTTCGAACTTTGAGGAAGATTACACTCCTCGTAATCATTGAAATGATGTGAAGGCTCGAAGTCGATGATGATGGAATACTGTGGGGTTGGAAATTGTCAAAACCGGGAGAATTGGAATTTTGAAAATTTTGATTCATCGGTTGACATTCAAAAGTCGCATGAGGACCCCCGCAATTCTCACAACAGAGATAATTGGGAAAATAACTTTCACCAAAGTTCTGATTGTAACATGGTTCTGGCTCATAGACAAGCGGGACCCGTGGTGGACAATCAAAACCGTAATGAGAATCATTCCCACAAAACTCGCATGTGTAGGATTCGTATTGGAGGTAGGTAGGAAAAATCGGGTGTTTCATTGTTTGAAATGGGATCGGGATTACCGACAAACTTGTCTCCGAAACTCACATTGGTACATCGCCGACAATTTCCACCGTTAAATGGACCTCCACACCAGGAACATGTCGAAAACCATGACATGAAGAATTAAACGGATAAGAGGATAAGGAATGGAGAATTAAACGGTTAAAGAAGATAAGGAATGAAGAATTAAACAGATT
Source organism: Chrysanthemum makinoi (assembly GCA_910596185.1). Taxonomy (NCBI): domain Eukaryota; kingdom Viridiplantae; phylum Streptophyta; class Magnoliopsida; order Asterales; family Asteraceae; genus Chrysanthemum; species Chrysanthemum makinoi. Next base: position 9,798,683 of record OU343223.1, read on the forward strand.
TGAGGATAAAGAAATGTAGAATTAAACAGATTGGAGGATAAAGGATGGATATTTTTGGATTTTTGAAAAACATGCTATAAAAACAAAGAATGAAAATATTTTTGGGTTTTTGATTTTTATAAGAAAATATAAATACATACAGATGGTATAAACAAGGAGTGAGTATCCAAATCACTAATCGCTAGACGAAGATAATCAGACACACAACACTCCCATCAGCAAGGCCAAAATTTGATCTATGCTGAAAACAGTCAAGCTAAATCACTCAAGCCTGCCACTTGTGAATGGCGTAATCCGTAATCACTTTAAACCCGCCTAAGCACTAATGCAATGAAGATGAGGAGTATAGTGTTTCCCGGGTCGTTATGTCCCAACGAGCTATGCAATGGATTATCAAACGTATAGTGATCGGGAGATTTGAACGGAAAAGGAGATTGTGAATTATGATTATAACTAAGGAAAAAGCCAACAAATTACAACGGCTTAAATGCAAATCAAAGGAAATTTAAAAGATAAAATCTATTAAATAAACGCTATCACTATATGCAAAATGATGTTTTTGTTGATTTTATAAAATATCTTAAATAAACTATTTTAATTGAAACGTAAACTTAAGTTATCTAAAAACGTAACTTAAAATGAAAACGAGCGTTATTTATAAAAATTCACTGAGCGAAGATAAAACGTAAAATTTGTGAAATAAAAGTCCTACTAATGTAAAACAATTTTTTACGTAATATATGACAAAAGAAAATTTTAGGAAAAAGCGAATATTTTTTGAGTTTTATTTTATTTATTATTTAATTAAAACTAATTAACACTAATTAATTAATTAAAAATACTAAACATTTTTATAAAAATATGAAAAACTCACAGAAACTACTTCAATCTATGCTTAATCTAAGAAAAATAAAAACTGGGGTTACTGATGAAAATAAGCAAGAAATAAGCTAAGGAAACTTAAAAGCTAAACCTCCCAAATGCCTTATATATTTAATAGTGTAAAACAAGAACGCAAAAGACCCAAGGGCATTCGGTAGTGGGTGATGGTGTTGTGGTCGGCAAGGGAGAGCAGGGGGTCCCGAGTTCAAATCCCACCTACGCCCTTTGTTTCTTTTTATTTTTCTAACTTAACAAAGACATATCCTTTAAGGCCAAAGCTAAGTTAAAAGATTACACAAAGTGCTCCATAGAGCAGTTGGTTGTGGTGTGTGGTTTCTTATTGCCGCGAATCGAAGGAGGTCGTGGTTCAAGTCCCACTTGCCCAATTTTTTTTCTTTTGCAACCAAAACAAATCAAACTAACACTTTTTTACAAAAACTAAAATCACAAACAGGAACAGAAGTTAAAAAAAAAGAATCCTAAGGGCTGTTTGGGACATCAGTAACAAAGGCAGCAGAGGGGGCTGTTTGGTATTGCGTAACAAAAGCTAAAAAAAAGACTTAAGGGGCTGTTTGGACAGTCACAAAACAAACACCCTTTTTCAGTTATTAAGCACCAAGGTTGTTTATAAACACTCATAAGCTAACTGTGAATGAGCTTAAGCTAATATACATGTACTACCTAAACATCTACCACTTAAATAACTCAGCCAAACTACCACTAAGCTAATGAATAATATGAAAAAAAAAAGAGTGACTCGTGCAATGCAGGATCAAAATGTACCAAGTGGCTTACTTGGGCTTATTTAAAAGCCGAGATCCGTTATCTTGGGCTGACATGTAACAAGTGCAAGTAGTAAAAGGCCACTTCAAAGTCTAATTTAGACCAAGATAAAGTGAACCAAGAACTAAACAACATTGACCACAACTGAGTTGAGATAGTACTGAATAAAGAAAAGCTAAAGATGTGAAATTTGATCAACAAATTACTTTTTCTTTTTCTTTTTTTGTATGTAACCTTAATACTCAAAGAACTATCTTATATTCTAATTTTAAACTAGAAAACTGATTTGGTAGCTAGAATTGAATCTGACTTTAAAAGTCAAACTGGGTAAAAATGGGTTTTGACCAGTTTAACCATGTAAACCAAACACCCTTTCAAGGCAGATTTCTGACTTCAAAACAAACAAACTGTAAGTAAAAAAAAACTGTTTTGCAACTTAAAACACAGTAACCGAGTTAGCTTTTACAAGCTTGAAATAACTTTTCCAATAAGACTTCAAGTGAGACAGATTTTAAGAACATAAGACAAATAAAAAAAACTGAATAACTTGCTAAAATAGAATTAACAACTGAAAATAATCTTGCGTTCCAAATTAAAGATTACAATGAAAATTCAAATGGAGCTAGAGCTAAGGAGTTTAAACTAGAAAACTGAAATTAAAACTAACACTAACTAACTACTAACTACTAAAACTAACTAACTCCTTTCACAAAAGTTACACATAACTACTTATACTCTCCTCTCCTTTCTTCTCTCTCTTTCTTTGTCTTGTGCTTCTCTTGAACTCAATCCAAGCCCTCCAATATTTAGGTACAATTGAGCATCAATCTGAGCCATTGGTTAGGGTTGAGTGTGTCAGGGTGTTGCAGGGAGAGTGGTTGAAGGATTTGGCGCCAAGGGATTAGTGGTATCCTGGGTTTCTCCTTGTACTGGTTTTGTTGGGATGAGTGGGTAAAAACAGAAAAATGGAAAGAGGGTTTAGGTTTTATTATCAAACCGTGGGTTGGAATTTGGTATTGGGCCAAGGTGTTGGGTTTTATAAGGTCCGGTTTGGATTTGGTTGGGTAGTTTAATTTTGATCCAATTAATAACCAAGGGACTTATCATGTATAATCTGGAACTCAAGGGACCAGAGCTGTAATTTTCCAAAAAATATTATAAGGACCATAAATGACAAACTTTATTAACCAAGGGTCATAAATAATATTTTCCATTTTTTTTTTTTTTGAAATTCCCGGGGACTTGATTTGCCATTTTTGAAAGTTGGGGAACTGAAATTGCCAATTATGCAAACTTTGCTCATTTTTCATCTGATTTTAAACATTTTGCATCTGAAACATATAAAATGCAATTTTGGAATATTTTCAGTATTTTGATGCATTTCTGAGCATTTTTAGACGTTTTGCAGTTCAGATTGACCCAAAAATGATGAGTATTTACACACTCATCACAGTACATTGCATCGCCATGTACAAAGTTGAACCATTATAAGATTCCATTTCTGTAGCATATTTTGCAAATTGATAACCGCACTACCACATTATACCGAAGTTTGTCAAACCTTTCAACATCGGCCTTAACAGATGTTGGACTAGCTGAGAAACCCAAAACCAAGGATCAAGTTCTTTAAGAAATATATGACCCGAGTAACATTTTATACATTTCTGCATAAATGCCACTGCTTCCTTTTGGTTTGGGCACTTTTGTCGAAGCAATGCAGGTGTCTCCATAATAAAGTGTAAACATTGTTCAGTTTTGACATAACTGGGGCACATGGCGATAGCTGTAACCATCTCACCTGGTTTATCGCCAGCATATTGTAGGAACTACCCACTGCCCATTTTTTATTTTGGGAGCGCAGTGAGTGCAGACATGAGGTTTTTATGGTAAGGGCTGTTGAGTGTGTAATTTTCTCCTTTATTTCTACATCTGAAGATATTATCAGATCATAGAGTGATTCAGGTCCTGTTTTTACAAAGGAATCAATCATGAATGCTTGTAGAAAAAACAAAAACGAAATTATGGGATTCATTTGCATTTGCTCTCAGTCTATACTATGAAAATCGATTGAGTTCTCAAAAACCAAAATTAATTGTTTTAAAACATAACTTATCATAGAATAGATTTTGAGTTTTACAAAAAACAATCACTCATAATTATGTCAAAACCTAGCCTACCTTAGGAATAGATTTTAACTTGTACACACTTCTAATTCGGCCAACCTAATCATGTTGGAGTTATTGTAGAATGTCTTTAACTTACTATTCATGTGGATGATCTCGCTGTTGGTCTCTAATCTTTCTATGAACAATTGGATAAAAAGTATACTAAGTTTATTTTATAAAAAAATCGTTGGTTTTTACAGACTTGGTTTACATGGGTATTTATAAACCATTAACCGACACCTACAAACATATACAACGGTTCTAAACTACCATAACCGAATAAACGGTTATTAACTTTATTCTTGTCATTCTAGGACCATAAGCTTATAAACTTTACATACACGACTCTAAATACATAAACACTAAATATTCTTAACTTACATAGATTAATAAGTTAGTATCCAATACTCCTCCCTAATTTATTAATCCATGCCTTCGATATCTTCAAGCTCCTTTATCTTTATCTTTGAACTTTGGCTTGCTTCAACTTCCTTTGTATTGCTCTTCAACTTGATCATCTTTGTCACCAACTTTCTTCATTTGTATTGTTTCATACTCTTGAATTTCCAACACACTATTTCTAGTATCACGATCTTCTGATTCAGCTTTCTAGTTTCTTGACTTGATGTCTTTCTCAATCTGGCCGTCCTTCTGTAATCTTGATGGCGTCTCTCGATGTTTCTTGCATTCTGATAAGTTTTTAAAATTTACCTTTTTGAGGGGTCGTTTAAGCCCTCATTTGATCACTTTTGTATCTGTTATTACTTAATATCGTTCCTTTTCACTTTTCAGGTCTCTTGAAGGCAAATTCTGTCGGAATGGCACTTATTTGGACGAAAAGGCTGATAATGAAGAAAATGGCCAAAGTCAAGAATCGAGCCACCTGACTGCTGAAATACAAGGGACGGCCAGTTCTACAAGTGACGGCGTCAGTGTTATCCTGTGGACGCCGCCGCATAACTTTTGTGACGGGCAAGAGCCAAATTGCTTATTTTCAAGTGACGGTGTCAGGCTTTAAAAGAGTAGGTCGTCGCAACTCGTGACGCCTAGATTTGATCCGCTGCATCCGGAGAAGGGGACGGCGTCACAATCATAAGGTGACGCCGTCGCATGACTAACGTGGCCAAGATGAAACCCTAATGACGGCTACTGACGGCGCCACAATTCATAAGGTGACGCCGTCGCGATTGTAATCTTATATATAGAATCCGAATTTTCGCTTTTATTGTGTAGTCTTTGGAGTAAAACCTAAACCGAACCGTCCTTGTACAAGATTTTAGGGTTCCAAACCCTATCTTACACCAAGATAAGTGTTTTACTTCATTAATTCAATTATGTCTTCAATTATTTGTGTGGATGCTTGCATGTTCTCCATGTCCGGCTAATTTACTTGTGTGTTTGCTTAGGGAATATGAAACTTAATTATTGAATATTGATTGGTTGTCTCTTATCTTAATTGTTAATGATCTAGTAATGCGATAGGTCATTCGTTGTGTAGTTAATGCTTGATTAATCTTTGTGAACCTTAGACTATAACACCTAGAGTAGTTGTAGGCTAAACCATCCAAAGAGTACCTGTTGGAAATTATGTGAAGTATGAATTATGCTGAAATTACTGCTGAAGGATTCTGCTGAAGTAGTGTGGAATCTGCTGAAGATCTAATTCTACTGAAGTAGTGAAGCCATGTAAATGGTTTCTGCGGAGATAGTTATTCCGCGTATTCTATAGTTAGTTAGGATATGCATGAGCTTTATTAGGAAGTTATAATGTATATCTTATTTAGTTTTATGTTTATACGTTTCTTTATAGCTTCCATGTTTTTTCTTCTTATACGGAGTTCTCTGATGTAATGGTGGAGTCTGTCTATCATTAGTGCGAGAAACAAGGAGAATCCCATAAGAGAAGCTTCAAGAAGATGTCTAGCAGCAAGAATCTGATCAGTAGGACTAACTTCACCCTCTTCATTACTACTCCTACGGATCTTGATGGCACTATAAAGGGTAGACAACATAACAATAAAAATAGTTGATCCAACTGCTTTAACTACAATTGGTGCTTGACCCCTTTTCACCCGATCCAAACCCATTATCACTACTTTTCTTAATGGTGTTTTGAATACGAATATCAAGATCAATGCCATCTCTATGAATATCAGAGTGAATAGTATTTGAATCATGGTGTTTTTGGATAGGCGTGAGAAACAGGGGATGTCTCTATGGATCACATGATTTTGAGCAAACCATTACAGCTATTGGTGAATTGATGACCATACGACCCTCAAAGAATTAAGCATGGATGGTTGCAGACCCTATGATTTTGAGCAAACCATTACAGCTATCAACAGATTTGATGTGTCTTTACCAAAGATGTACCCTTTGGACTAGCCAACTCTTTGACATACACAAGGTACATCTGGTGAGTTAATAACCATAGAAAGGTACAACAAATCTGCAAGAAAAGTTAGTCAAACACAGAATATACATGATTTTTTTTTTTTTTTTTTTTTATCTAAGAAACAAAAAAACAAATATTACAAAATATACACACTACCATAATCAAGATGATGCTTTATGTTGCAGAAGCTAAGTCTTAATCAAACCAACACATTATTCTGCATGAAGCTTATCATTCCTAACTGGATCAGGAGGTACTTCCAACTTCTGTCTAAGCATTCTCTCCATCAATGACACAGATAAAGGATAAGTTTTATCTGAGAACATGCACACAATCATATCACATTTTGTCTCCACCACATGCACACATGGCATAGGATAAAATCTCCAACTCTCAACCTTCCACTTATGTGAATTCTTCCAAATAGAATACACTTTACCATCTGGAGATTGAGAATCAAACAACAGTTGAAGATCACCCAAAGAAATATAAACCAGAACCCTGTGGTGAATGAGTAGCATAATGCTTAGTGACAAGTCCATACAGAGTATTCAAACCATGTCTATCCACTAAATGAAAGATTTCCTTCAAGAAGTTGAAATGCATAGTAGAACTATCCAAATTGATAAATAGTGTTAAGCTCCCCATCACCAAAGTCCAATTAGTCAACACATCATGAGATCCTTCAGGAAAAACATCAGCAGATCCTTCTCGAATAAAAGTTGATTCAGCAGCCTTTAAATCCAAAGAATGATCTCTGAGTGTCTTATGAATCCGAGATGTATATGACCTATTGGATCGTACAGATCTTCTCAAATTAACATGTCTCCTTTTAGCCATCCTTTTCTTCCTCCTACCTGGAATATAAATTCCCATAGATACATCCTCAGACTCATCAAGGACATTGATGTGCCCGGTTGGTGCAAGTTTTAAATTTATAAAAGGTGAATTACCAATTTTACCAATAACACATACGAGCAAGTATACTCGTCCGTTATAGCAAGATTATGAAGGTAAGTCGGGATCGTTCGCAGGGATTTGAGTGAATCTAAACACAAGTTTGAATTAACTGAGTCTATCCAAAACATATAATAAAGCAAATAGATATAATGAAATTCAGATGATTAAAAACTACACTTACTTAAACTAGTTTCATATCATAGATTAATGTGACTGTGTTAACCTCTTAACATGTTGGTTGTGATAATTAGTTGAAAACTAATCTATTGTTCTTACAAGTTAAACCTTCATCAAGATTTTAGTTCATAAAAACAAGCATTAAGTTTAACCAATCAATTCAAGATCAATTCAAGTTTCATAAGTCTACATACATAAACTTAAACACAAAAACATCCACTTGTTCATCAAATTGCTTAAGAAATGGTCAATACAAAAGGTACCCGATCATAGACAAAAGGCTACAATTGATTCTCAACAACTAATCTTGCGACCATTTAGATGTTTCCAACCAATCCAATTTGATAATCAAAAGCGCTTTCTATTACAATCACACCTTAGTTCCTTTGTTTAATCAAGAATAATGGGTAAAACAATCATCCATAGACAAAATGATTATGACTAGTTGAATAACAATAAGTTCTTTCGACCCCAACGATTATTATCAATTAGCCAAACTTGATTAACAAATGTCACTATGAAACTTTAGCACAATTGGATCTTAGAATCAATTTGAAATTGAATTAAAACATGTTAACACAATCACTAACTAATCATATGATAATCAAAATCATTTAAGCAAGTGCATAAAGAAACTAGCCACTCATAGCAAACATGAACATAAACTCAGAACTTTGAACATTAGAAAACATGATTAAAAGTCTTACAATGCTTGGAATAAGATTAAAAATGGTGTAGTAATGATTCTCAAAGTATTGGGGTAGACTTCTTGGTGGTTTGGCCTCCAAATGGTGAACTTCTGGATCTCCAAACTTCTCTGGACTTCAAAGGACGAATTTTGAGAGCTTAAGGCTTTGTTTGATGAGTAGAGAGATTGGTATTTTGAGGTGTGTCTCATATGCTCACAATTAGCCTCTATTTATACTAGTTCCAAGGCCTAGGGTATTAATTACTGAACTTGGCCTCCAAGGAGTAAGGAAGGGACTAGAATACACCAAGAGAAGGTCCTAGAATCGTTTGGATGCAAAGGGAAGCTTAGTGATGAAGATTTGGCAACCGCAGCCTTCTCCAACCGGATCGGTCATAATGCTGACCAACCGATCCGTTGGTCTTCTACAAAACCGCCCAACCGATCCGTTACGGGTTACGACCGATCGGTTGGTGATGGTCATAGTGTTGTTTCTGTCGTTTTCCACCGACCGGCCGCATTAGCAACCGATCCGGTTGAATTTCTCTCGAGATACTGAAAACTTGATCTTTTCTTCGCTTTGCTTTGTAGAACTTGGTTCTTCAATCACTATGGTCTTCAAAGGTCCTTGAGATACCGATTCTGACTTACCGAGATGGGAATCTTTGTTTTGTCAACATTTCTTAATTTTCCATTCTTCCTCGCACTTGGTTATAAACACTAGACGAACATCTTTTGATGCGTTTAAGCACTATAATCACGCAAATATAACCAAATAACAGATATAAAAGCACACATAACGCTACTAAAAACATGCACAATCTAAGCGTTATCAGACATCTTTAACATGAGTGGAAGAAGTAGAAGGAGACTTAATTGAACCAACACCACGCAAGACATACATTCTTTCAGCTACTTCTCTGGCCTTCTTTGATCTAGCAGCTGCTATTTCAGCTTGCTTACCCAACTCTTCTCCAACTGAATCAACAGGAGAAATAGAATCCTTCATAGTCTCTGAATTCAAAGATGTAGTAGCCACACTCGATAATCGCGCGTAAGAAACAACATGCGGTTCAAATAGATTAAACCCTTTCATCTCAATGGATAGCCTCAGTAGATGCTTCAAAGAATAACAACAGAGAACTCGCTTGGGTGTAACATCATCAAAATTATCAACAATCTCAACTTGCTTTGGTCTCTTTGCTTCAGGAACATCCAAAGCACCAAAGACTTTTCAAATTAGAAGATGGTGTAATATACTTCATAACCCTATGATACATATTAATCAACTCAGAATCATCTAAGGCCCAAACTTGCTTCTTTGTCAAACCTTTCTGATAGATAATACTACTTTGATTATACACCACCATTATCATATACTTTTTCTTCTCGATGGAGTTTGTGGTCTTTCCCTTTTGCTTTATTTTTCTCGAAAGCAATTTCTCTTCTTCTTGTGTACTGCAGCTTGCTTCCTCTTTTTGACCAAGAGCTACCATCTCAGGTAAAGAAAGGTCTCACTATTAAAGTCTGCTCCTAAGATACTTTGTGCAAGAGTAGAATTTGATGTAGCTTGATTAATGTAAGTATCCCATTGAGCATCGCTAATTGAGTAGACATTTCATCAATTTCTCGTTGTCTCTTAGGAGTCAAATTGGTAGCAAACTGAGCTTGAAGTATTTCAGCCAATGCTTGACTCTTCTTGTTATTTTCACACTCAGCTAGCAATCTTTCTTGTGCTTGCATTTCCGTTCACTCGACTAGATCGATCCAATTTCCTCATCAATCATTGCTCCTTTTCCTTTGTCACAGCTCAAGATTTACAATAGGAACTTCAAGAAACACCCATGGAAGTATCAAGATTAACATGTTGAGGAATGTCTTCGTGAGTAACACTTGTATGAGGATCCAAATTAAAATTCCTTCCAAAGAACAAACACATCATTAGGATCTCAATAAGGTAGAAGTTGGTTGTGCTTGCACAGATGAAGCTTGACCAACTTCAGGAGTAATATCCACCATAGGAGTATCAGCAACAACATGCTCTTCAGTAGTTGCAACATCCTCACTTTGCAATGTATCCATGCTAAAAGATTGCCTTCTCCTCCTTCTAGAAAACAAAATTGGCTCCTTTTGCTTTACTGATTTAGCAGCCATTGGAGTAGAAGCATTAGATTGTTGAGCCACATTAGCCAAAATATCAAGTGAATCCAAATTAGCATCCACTTGCTCCTCATCAGAAGAAACAACACATCTCCTGTTGCTACTATGCCCAAGTTGTTCTTCCAAATCCTGAACCTTTCTCTTTAAATCCACAATCTCACCACCAAGAGTAGATCTAGTTTCAAAGAAGCTCTCGCTTTAGATCTCAACCTCTTGTACCACCTCGCTGGAGCAAATCATAGACAGAAGTAAGAGTAATAGGATCCTCAGCTCCACCAGCAGATTGATCTGTGGTCATGGTAGCTTCATTGGATCTTTCAGAAGAAACTAGAACCTGCTCAACTATAGGAGAGCTTTCAACCAAAGGCTCTCTAACAGACGGGTGTAGGCATTCTAGCAAAGTCGGCCTCAAACTCATCGAGTACCCCGAGTAGGTGGTGGACTAGATGTAGGCATGGTCAAAGGTGTAGATGGTGGTTGGTCAGAAGAAACATGTGTAGCTTCAAAGAAGATTAGAAGGGCCCTCATCCATTGTAACCGATGGATTACCATCGCCAGAACAATAATAGTAGGGTGGAGAACTAACAACATTTCCCTCATCACAGCCTCTCATTGCCTTGAGGCAACATAGCTGCTAGCAAAGGATGATGTTCCCTCTCATAATGAGTTTTCATAGAAGCAAACAGTTTAGCAGTTAATGCTCCTATGGGACAAAAGGCTTGGGCTTGGGTAGTAATGTCCAAAATCATTTGCAAAAACCTAGGGTACATTAAAAACTTATGCTTTTTCCTATGAATATTTTCAACCATATTATTAAAAATAAACCTAGAAAAGTTATAAGTTAACCCCTGAGAAAGACATACAATACCACATCCCAATTGAGTACGCGGAATAACTACTTCAGTAGAATTAGATCTTCAGCAGATTCCACACTACTTCAGCAGAATCCTTCAGCAGTAATTTTAGCATAATTCATACTTCACATAATTCCCAACAGTACCTTAGAGTTAAAGTGTATAAATCCTAGAGATTTTGTAGACGAGACCCTTTGGTAGTTTCAAAGAGTTAGGGACAAACACATACCCTACGACTTTAGACACACAATGCGATTAAGAATAAGGATGTGACAATTCAACCATCAATAGGAGATAATTAAGGAGTAAGAAAACCTAAGTAAACACATCTTTAAACTATCATACGAGCACACAATAATTAGATATAGACTACATACACCTTAGATTAGATAATTAGATATGTAGAGTAATCGGTAGAAATACCAACCCCCAAATCCAAACCCCGAGATTCGTACCTTTCCATTTCCTAAAAAACATAAAAAAGCACAAAAATAATCTTCCTCAACCCCAACCTTAGCGTAGTAACTTCTCACTAGCATTCCTATTCCCCTAGAGAACGATATCAATACCCGTGGCTTACCCTAATACTACACTACAACGATTAGGTTCACCGCCTAGGGTGTTATAAAACTTGCTCAAGAAATGGAAGTTCCTTTGACTCGAACGACGCTGTAGCAGTTATCAAGTTTTTGCGCTGTCGGGAATAGAATAGCTAGTTAGGAGTCCACCTCGCTTAGGTTTCTTTACTTGATTCCTATCAAGTAAATTTTTCTCATTTTTAACTTTCTCGTAGTCTATCCCTTCTTTTGCACTTTTTGTCGTAATCCCATCACTTTTCATCATGGAAGGTGATAAACCACCAAACAACACTTTACCACCAAACAAATACCCACTGTCTGATCCAGCTTTGGCCAATCAACTTCGAGCTCGCATTGGAGAGCTTAGGAAGCTAAATAGGATGAACGTGAATGAAGAGGATAGTGCTTATTCCAATCTTTACCCCACTAAGGAAGAGGTTGCTTACCATCGATACATAATCGATAATCCCCGATCACCTATCATTAGGATATGCCCAAAGATTAGGTGAGGAAATCCTTGGAACCTAAAAATCCCTTGTATGATCGGATATAGGAGTGTCGACCACGCTTACATAGATACGGAATCTCCCATTAATGTGATGTCATCTGCTGTCTACAATGACATTATAAATGAACGACTTAATATTAGGAGGGACCCTAAGTATCCAGGTGGAGTTTGCACTTTGTGGGAAGAGTCAAGGATGTACATGTCTTTATAGGAAATTTCACCTACCTAGTTGATTTTGTTGTCTTAGAAGATATAGGATGCGTCATTGACTATAGTTTATCCCAAGTAGTACTAGGAAAACCGTTTGTTGAAACATCTAAGATGAGCCATAACAAGCATGATGGAACGGTTAGGTTTAAGGAAGGAACCGATGAGATCACTTATAGGATGCCTTGGAAAACAAATGAATATGGCCATCTACCTATTTTTTAACGAGACAACATCAAGGCTTTTGAGGACAAAAACAAGGACGATGTTGAAAAAGGTTATAAATTTATGTGGGAAAGAAAGAGGCTTTATTATAAGGATTGCTTGACCCTAGGGCCTAGGTATAGAGTCGATGAAAATTTTGTCAACATGATAGAATTCTCATTGAGAATGCAAAACGAGACAACGTAAGAGCAAGACTACGAGTCTAGCTACAAGACTCATAAATAAAGAAAAGCGCTTCGCGGGAGGCAACCCATGCTTAATTGTTTGCTTGTTAGTGTCATATATCTTTTATTGATTGTTTATTCTCATGTTTAAATTTGTAAAAATGCTTTATTTTGTTTTTAACCTCGTCTTAATCACATATAAAGGTATTTTACATAAAGGATAAGTGTAGGGAGGATTACACACGCTTTCAAAAGAAACGTAAACATGAGAATTGCAATTAATTTAAAATATGTGTGTTTGTTCGAGTCAAATGCTTGTATCGAGTCATGATGGATGTTTTGCGTAAATTTTTCCGGATAAAGATGTAAATTTTCCGAAAATCGCACCGCTTTGTCAGATAACCGACGGGCCGGATCGCGAACCTAACGGCGCCGGAAGGAGTAAAACAACAGACATTTTTTCTCGCTTTTCTCGAGCTACTTATAAATTTTTGGAATTTTCCGTGTCTTAATTTTCCAAGAATTCTCAAACATCCATTCCACAAGCATTATATCCTAGTTTAGTAGAGTCTTATATATATTATTACCGCCTATTTTACGCGAATGTTTCGTTTGTTTTCTTCAAGTGTGCAGGTTTAATTTACTAAGAAGAAGATACATAAGGTTGGAAGGAGCTTTTCACGCATACATTCTTCTTGAAAAGGATTTAACCACCACTTTACACGGATCCTATCGAGCTAATCAGGAGAGTATTAGTTTCTTTCCTTTTTAATTACCTTCCATTATCATAACTTTGATACTTTCGGGGAACATTGGGGACAATGTTCAGTTTAAGTGTAGGGAGGGAAAATAAAACGGGAACTTTGAAACTATGCTTATCCTTGATTATTTGCTTTGTCAAATTGTATTTGTGTAATAAACCATGAGAAAATGTCGGTTAGGGTAATTTTGGCACCAAATTTTTAATTTTTCATGACATATAGGAGTGGGCCATTAGTCTTAATAAAGCGTCTCACGGATAGGAAGTTGCATGACTAGCACAAAAAAACCCTTTACCACTTAAATTCCACCCAAAATGTGAGAATCACCCTTAGATTAGTAGGAATTAAAGCATTCATCTTTAATGCTTAGTGTGTGAACCGGTAACATATTAGATTCTAGAACTTGTTTTGTGATACATCCCGAGATCGCTAGTAAGACTACACTTGTGTAGTTAGGAATAACTAAATGATGAGAGGCATTAGGATAACCCTTGTTTGATACCTGTAATATAATTACCTCTTCCACCTCGGTTGAGTAATTCCCCCACACCCTTGCGTTGTACTCACTTTTAGTACACGATACCCCTAGTTAACCCCTCAGAGCCTATCCTTTTCGCGGTTCTCGTGATTCTTCAGTTTTCCGGAATATCAATGAAAAGCATTGTTTACACCCCACCCCCAAATGTACACCCAAATCGCCTTAGCCTACCTTGTATGCACTCACTTTTAGTGCATTATTGTTATCACCCTAAACCCGTAGTTCAATCATCTAGTTGCTTGCATGAGTTGCTAAGTCGAGTCATATCCTTTGTACACAGTTTTGGGACGATTGGGACTCATGGTAAAAGTTAAAGTTTATGAAATGACGGGAAGGGAACGTTAAATTCAAATTCCCTTTATTTTCTTAATAATGTACTCCAAGTGTTTCGATCTTTTCAATTCGGGTCAAATTAGTATTAGAGTAATAAAAACTCAAGTGTAGGGATGTACCTATAAATCCCTATCATTTTGATGTTACCGTAGAGGATGGTAGAGTAAAAGTGTAAGAAAAAAAAATCGAAAAAAAATAGAAAAAGAGAAAAAGAAAAAAATAGAGTGTTGAAAAAAAAACATACGGGCTACCATCCTACATCTATCCTTTAAATTTATGTTTGTGTGTTTCAGTTATCTAGAGTTTAGAGTGTCGAGTCTTGGCTTAGCAACTCCATTCTTCGTATGCTTGTAACATAGAGATTTTTGACTTGCCACCACTAAATAGCCTATCCCACCAAACCCTTTGTTTCCCTACCATAAGCCTAACATTACAACCCTTTAAAGACCTCTTTGATAGTCTTTTCTAGGTGCTTACGCCAAAGCGATGGAGATTTGATCTAGTCTCAAGCCTATGGTAATCTATGTACTAGGACCGGTTAATGAGTGTTTATCTTCCATTTCCACTTTGATATATTTCATATACACACTACAAGAAAAGTGGCTTTTTAGGACCCCCATAAGCGTCATAAAATGGTACTTTTTAGGACCTTTCATTTAATAGGACCAAGGATGAAAGCGTTTCATGTAAGGCGGTTGTAATAGGTCCAAAGCGTCCTAACCCTTATGAAACCAATTTTATGGTCGTATTATATGTCTATGAACAACACAAATAGCGTCCTAATAAAACCATATTAGGACACTTTTACAATGTTTTAACATGTGATTACCTACTTTTAATCTTTGGAGACACATAAAAACGCCCTAAAGTATTGTTAGGACGCTTATGATGTAACATCATAGCTATTTTAGCAACCAAGAAAAGGGTACTAATAACTCAAATAAGATTATGATACCAATTTTATGGTCGCATTTTAGGTCTATAAACAACACAAATAACGTCCTAATAAAACATATTAGGACACTTTTTCAATGTTCTAACATGTGGTAACCTACTTTTAATCTTTTGATACACATACAAGCGGCCTTTAATGTTAATTCTTAGGACGGTTATCATATACCATTATAGTTACTTTAACACCAAGAAAAGGGTCCTAATATCCCAAATACGATTATGAAACCAAATTTATGGTCGCATAATATGTCTATGAACAACCAAATAACGCCCTAATAACAACATATTAGGACACTTTTACAATGTTGTAAAACGTTGTTACCTAATTTTAATCTTTTGATACACATACAAGCGCACTTAAAAGATAATTGTTAGGACGCTTGTCATATAAATTGGTAGGTTGTTTGGGATAGCTTATCAAAACCGCTTATATTATATTTGGGTCATTTGGTATTGCTTATTCGCATCGCTTATAAACAACTCATATAAATAGCTTTAAGAATCACAAACAGTTGTTTATATGTAGTCTCAATAACAATCACAAACAACCCGAATATAAGCAATTTCGATAAGAAACCCCAAACAACCCCTATAAGTAGTTAATTTGAAAAGCAATCCCAAAAAGCCATATAAACAATTACTTCATTAAGCAATCCCAAACGGCCCTTGTAATCAAAGAGCAATCCCAAACAACCCCTATAAACAATTAAGTCAATAAGCAATTGTAGACAGTCCTGTGAATCATGTAATGATGTAACCCAAGCAAAATATATCATTGATAAGTATCCATTTCAAATTTGTAATCTCTTTGAAAATTAGTGGTCAGATAAAGAATCACAGATAGCCACTAACACTAAGGGAAATCAAGAGTGGACTTGCACACGCCTATAGGAGCATAAAAGGTAGATCACGCTCAAGATTGAGAGTGAAGGTGGCACTACACGCTCGATCTCCCTTCCTCTTAATATATCACGGTAAACCGAATTGAACCGCTATGAAAATATTTCCAAAGTACCTGATCATCCAAGTAACAATTGTTAAAACAATTGTTATAATGATTATTAAAACAAGCACAAGTATTAACATGTACACATAAGCTTGTTATAATTCAACAACTTTGAGTCATTACAACATTCTGAAGGTTGTTTGAGTCATTACAACATATCATTGAACATGTTTCAATCATTTACACATAATCAATATACTTCTCTAGAAGATAAATGCACCATACCTCTATTGGTAACTTTCATAGTGGATTTGCGGCTGGTGTTTTCTTCACATTACGACGACATTCATATTAGTTACTACCTCTGGCTTGATCTTGAGTTCATCCATTAGACCTAGGAAGTTGCAGATGTTACTATAATTTATTAAACATTGTTAAGCTACATTACATCGACACCAACACAAATTAAATTTAAGAGAGCCAATAATTTGGAATTATATTATATATATATATACAACAACCGATTGCATCAAATTCATGACACAATAAATATATTCATCTTTACCATTGACAATATTGGTGCTAAAAACGGCGCATCGTTATTTCAGATTCGAAACCAACTATATTATAAATATGATGATTAGTCTAGCTTGTAATAAACAAAATTGGTGAACAAACGAATGCATAGATTCTATGAGGATTAGATGTCTCGTTAATACGTACCACTAATTTAACATGATGAGGTTCAAGTAAAAGGTACGTAGAATGAAACGAACTAGTACTCAAGGCCTCTAAGCCAAAGAACCTTTATAGTAGAACCGCAACCAAGAAAGATGTACACCAATGACCTTTTCAACAAGAAACATAACCATACAACATTGATTTATCTCAAGGATTTCGTTTCAACTTCCAACTGAACATCATCTCAATTCTCAACTGAAATCATGATACTAAAAGTATTATTTCAATAACATTTAATAAGTAGTAAGATTTCAATAACTAAAAGTAGTAACAATGTAAACTTTTAATAAGTAGTAACATTTCAATAACTAAAAGTACACAATAACAGCGATCCGGTTTCTTATAAAACCCTCGGGACATTTTATTGGTTTCGATATATCAAAAAGGCAAAAATACAAAAATCATTGACATAACAACTTTTATATTGTTGGATCTAAGTTAGTTATAAAAGAAATTGACTTGTGTACCTCTTTGGAGTGATGAAGACATTCAAAAACTCGTAACATATTCCTTTGTTCCCTGTTATCCCCCATCCAGACGCCATTGATTATTTTGATCTTGTTTTGAGGATTTTTTTTACCTACGAAATGAAATGTTGATAACGAGGGTTGATCCCGGTGTATGATGGCCTGCCAGCATTGTTAAAAGGTCATGTGTAACTGCTTGCAAATTTTCATAAAACAAGGATGATATCCGCTGCGCTAAAAGGGTATTATATTTTTTTCCGAATTTAAGTTTAGGCGGTAGTGTATCCATATTCCCTTCATAAATGAAACTTCATAACCCCAATTGCTACGTTAATGCCATTCAATTGCCGTTTTTTGTTGAAGGACAACCTTGTGAAGCATGTGGACATGCAATGATGAGAGCATAAAATGGTTAAGAAACTGACATTCCAGTTTGTGATAAGATTTTAGAATCCTCATGTGTTAACATTTGAACCAACCTGCATTACGCATCTCATAGAAACTCCTTTTGCATGCGCATATGCATTCTCGTGACAGTGCAATTTAAGAGGTACTGGTCATCGAATATATTAGAAATGATGAAAACTACCAATGACGGAGGATGTCTTACATGAGAGTAAACCGCGCGTGGTTCGTGGTGTTGTTGCGGAGGTGTGAGTGGAATCTCCCAAGCCTATGAGTGCAAGTACCAAGCAAACAATAAACAAACTTGAGACCCGCCACATAAAGCTGCAGTAATCCATAATCCGATTAAAATATCTAAAGCATGTTACCTTCTTGCACAATTTCGTTCTAAAACTTTATACTTTTTTGTACTCGCATAAAGATGTCTTATTACTTTCGTATATTTTTCTCAAATGCTAATTTTTCTAACTAATAATCAGGTTTCATCAATATTTTATCCGCCACTTTTATATTTTCTTGTGCATATTAAACTATCAAGTTTTGGTTGAAGTCTCAATGAATCTGAAAAATAACTATTAAAAATAACATAATAACGGTCTTTGAAGTTAATTATGATATGTTTAGGCAAATCTTAAGTAATTAAACATGTATTTGAAGAATTATTTACCGATTATTACAAATAAACGCTGAATTTAAAAATTAGCGAATCACCTCACATGACCGAAAGTGGGCCCATTATTTTCATGGTAAGAGTCGGCACTTGCCGCTGGTTGCATAGACGTAACTAGAATGACAACAATTACGAAATTAGTATATGGTAATCAAATTTAGTACGTGATTCCGATAAGTAATTACGCACCTCGTGATGCACCATTGACGCCTATTATTTGTATGTGTCGGCTAAAACCTTCCCAATTTGCATCGCGCCGCTAAAATGATACCAAGAATCATAAAATTAGTTAACAAAGGATCCGCAAGTTTAAAGATGTTTAAATGTGAATAATAGAATTATAGATTCATGGTACATCGATCAGGATTTATTGAACCCGCAACATGACGTGTTTCAAATTCCATGCCTCATTCGCTCCGCTACGTTGGTTCATTCAGCTTTGAAATTGTCCGCTTTAATACCATGAAAACTGCAGATTCAAGATTTGAAGTCATACACAATTATGGTTACAATTTTCACGTGACTAAAGCCGTATATGACGAAAAAATAAAACGATAGGGTAACCCGCAGTTACTTGATTCCCAGAACTTGTTTCGTATCGCGATAAGGCCGACAAATAAAATAGAATTTAACAAATAATCTAAATTTCCAATTAACATTTCAAGACGTAAAATTATACCTCCGGATGGTATTACAACACATAAAACCGCCTCCCGACACACGTCACAATTGCAATGTCACCCCATCGACTTCGCTAACGCTTGAAACCCGCTCGCATCCGAACGGCCTGATCTCCATGACGATCCAAACAACCCGGTTATCTTCAAAGTTGTTCGATCCCACTTGATCTCCCCATTTCCAGCTGGAACCATTATCCTCCCGCTTCATCGCCATGAATATTCATCAAGATGTGAAAGTTCAAAATATAAGAAGAGTCGGTGAGGTGTATAAACAAAAAAATGGCGGGTTGATCGCACTCGTAGTCCCTGACAACCTTTTTAGGCTTGTGTCAAATCAACATTTATCCTAATATCTAACCTAACATCCAATTTTTTAACTACAATTTCTAACAACAAAATTATAACACAGCAGAAATATAAGAAATAAGCAATAAAAAAATTGAGAACCACAACAAAAACAACAAAATATCATCAACCCATAAACCAACAACAAAACCGCAAGTGAAAATTCCTTACATCACCGCCATGAACGGATCTCTAATAGGTTTATGGTAGAATCTTGAAAGAGATTTGTTATCTCAAATTAGGTTTGATTATATAATCAGTATTGTTATGTGTTATTTTAATCGGTGTATATGTCTGTGTGTGTGTGTGTGTGTCTGTGGAAGTGTGGATACATCGATCATTGTTTATCCAAAAGTATGAAACATATCCGCCGCAAGACACTAAATGGACCATTTTTGGGCTTTTCGAAAATTGGGGCAAAACGCACTGCCCAAAAAGGGAATATTCCTTCGAATATAGAAGATGCTTTCGGGTTTTGTATGATATATATAACAAGGATAATAGTCGCAAGTTGCTGCGGGTATTATATATATATATTTTTCTTAGTTTAAGTTTAGCCGATAGTTTGTTGCTTATAGATGATTTGGCGTGCACACATTTACACCTAAAATTATGGGAGTAAGATAATTTCAAACGGTAATAATTACATATTAACACCTTAAACTAATGACGGTATACATAATTTCAAGAAAGTCGGTATTCATGTTATAGGTGTCACGAACACCTAACATTGCCGCTTACACACATACACGTTGTACATACAAATATATCGTTATGCTATTTCACCACTACTTACTGTACATACAACGCATCAATATATTGTGGTATTCCCGAGGTATGAACAAACGGACCCTCGCCAATCGGAGACAACACCGATGATAACGGGCGACCTCTCCTCATAGCTAAATCGAGCCTCGACAATTGAACCTACGGAGTCGCAAGGTTTAAACGCTTTATACTCAGCAGGAGGCCCTAGACGCTAGACAACGAACCAATGAGGAAACAATATACCCAAATACATTTCCGAAAGTAAAATATGCAGATTCCATAAGTTAACGCACAATCGCTAACCAAGCACGCCATCGCTGGATCCCGTGGTAACTTGTTGGCTGCCTTTGGAACCGCCGTTGATGTTGTTCTTCTCTTTGCACTATGTTCCTCGCACGTGTCATATGAGGATGACGTTCACCTTAGACAATAGTAACATAAAAGTTAGAAAAATAAGGCAATTGAGAACATGTCGAAAGTCCACAATCGACATCGGGCTCTTCTCGACAACCGAGACACACACAATTCAAATTCACCTAAATAACCTAAATCTCAAATAAAAGTACAAACAACCCTAAACCACATGTTGTATTCAATGACCCTTTTATTGCAGTCTTACAAATAAAGAACTAATATTCGCACCTCATATTTAACCCCTAAATGATCATTTATTTATAAGGGTCACTTTCTCTAGACGTTATGAACTCAATATCGCAACTGTAAGTGACCCAAAAAGTTTCAACTTGTGATTGAAACCACACCTCTTAAAATGAACCAACTTGTAAGAAGCAAAAGAAAGAGGCTTACCAACCAAGCATGACTTTGCCGTGGTCGATGACCCAGAGAGTGAACAACCACTTCCAACGGAATCTAATATGTTTGCACTACATACAATAATTAAATATGAAGCGTAAATAGAGCTTATGATAGATCAAGAAAAATGATTATTAAAGATGGAAGTTTTTCCAGTATCATGGCATTCCTTTAAAAATTCAGGAATTCCATATTGTTTCCTTTACAATATAGGTGGATATGTACCTGATTCCAAATAGTAGTCGTTGTCACTATGTCTTTAATATCCAGAATCGCATAAATGACCGCTAGTCATCAAAGTAGGTAGTTCGTTATAATCGTGCAAATATAATATATTATCTGCTATCATAGTATATTAAGGTGGTAGCTCCATTCTTTTGTTTTATAATATCACCTTGCAATTGGTTTTCTAGACCCATTCTTTTGGATTTACCAAAGTTGGTTGACTTTCCATTGCAATCAAATAAAAAAAAATTATTATCGAAATGCGCATAAACTGTAAAGATACTAACAGTTCATTCTGAATCTTGGATATAATTCTATGCCTTAATTTTTTCTTTACACTTTGGGGGCATGGGCACTATGGTTTACAAGCTTCGTCACAAGAAAGACAATGCAAACAAAGCTTGAGACAACCACCCTAAAGAGCATTTCCTGAAAATGCCAATTTACATCAAAAACAATATTATGTTTGTCTGATAATTCTAATAACTTAAATGTGCAAGAATCTATCATATTCAGTACCTGATATTGTTGCATAAACTTTGTGATCGAATGTGAATCGAATTTCTGGATGGCCGAGACACGCTAAGGGTGTAAAATCGCTTGCTTCAGTGAACCCACCATACCCTCCACATTCTCTTCTTGTCTAAGCCTCTTCATCCGCTTATCAACACGCCACAAAATTATAAATCAATAACCAAACAATCAAAATAATCAAAATGTCAACAAATTATCTATCTTTAAACATATCTAGCCTTCAACTTACAGGTTTAATAAAGCCATATTTCTTGCGAAGTTTTTTGACCACGCAATTCCCTCTCGACTTGTATACGTAGGATGTAATGACTAACCATTTTAGAGAAGTAGCTGGTATGGCAAATGTAAGATATCTCTCTCTCGATAAGGCGATAATGGACAATCGCCTATGTAGCCTCAAGAAGTCATTGCACCTCTTGCTTGTTGTCAATGATCGCACTGGTCACCATAAGTAAGATTTATGTTTGTGTGGTCCGAATAAGTATAATCAGAAAAATTAATTACAAAGAAGACCGTATTCATATGAGTAGTTCTTACTACCTTTCATACCTATGTCCGCCAATTGAGAACAAAAATTCAAGCTATTCAAAAGGAAAAAACAAA
>OU343223.1:9821311-9919965 GCA_910596185.1 Chrysanthemum makinoi
CAGCTAATCAAATTAATGCCATTCTTGTAACGCCCCGACCCGACAAGGGTAAAGGAATCACAAGTAATGGTGTCATATCAAAGCAAACATAAATATCCAAAAGAAATCTCAACATAAATATTGAAATAATCCAAGTCAAATGACTTCAATACATAGGTCCCAGCGGAAAATAAACTCCAAATGTAATGTCTAAAATATAAAGTCTAAATGGCATCATAAGATCAAAGCTAAAATCTCTAAGGTAAGTCCACACAGCACTCATCCCAAAGCAATACCCAGCTCCAATGCTTAGATACCTGCCGCGGAAGAAAGAAATGCGGCTGAGCTTCAAAAGCCCAGTGAACAGATATACAAGCAAAACGAATACGAAACGAGAACGAATACGAAATAAAGTGAAAGAAATATAGCAAAATCATAATCATTTCAAAAGATAAATCAGGATAATAGAATAAGTTTTATAGCTAACTACCTCGAGCTCAAATACATATGCCATATCATAAACAAAATCATATTCACATAAGGCAACATTTGTAGGGGAGACCTACCAGAGTTATGAAGGACGTGCATGCACGCTAAGCATCAATCATCATCAGATGACATATAGAATATAACATATAATATATAACATATAACAGATCTAGGATGCACCCATACGCCCCACAAACATACATTGATAATATAATATAAATTGAGCTCATAACAAATAACAGATAAGGGACGCGGGCAGAACTTCACTCTACTGCCCTAGAGTCATGTCAGAAGTGCATTACTGACACGGACATGGAACCCCATGACTAGTTAATAATTGGCTCGGGTGTCAAACTATCTTAGGTCAAATAGAATGTCATAACTGACATAGATCATATTTTATCAAATGTTTAATCATGTTTTCAAAATCAAAGTCTTCATATCATATAGTTCAAAATCAATGTTTTATGATTCAAAAATCAAAGTTCGGATAAGCAACAGCTCAAATAGACACATTAGGGTTCATAGCAAAGGCTTAGGAAATCCTAATGTAGAAGCCAACGAAAAGAAAACGTTATAAGAAACCTTTACTGAAAAGGTCAGAATATCTGTACCTTATTCCAAAGCAAATGATCGAAAAGAAGAAACAGGGAAAGCAAAGGATTACTCCTTCTTCACAGAACCTATACACATTAACGGTCGTACATGTTATTTATGATTCCATAATCGTCGAAATGATCTTTTAATATTTGGCGTTCATACTTAGTATATTTAATGATCTTAATACTTTAGGGTTTTATAATTAAATGATACTTAAGTGTTTTATAATTAATATCGTAGATTAGGGTTCATTATGTCATTAATTAAAGTTTAGAGTTAAATGTGAAGATAGTTTAAACGTCATAACTCACACATAAAATAACGAATTAATATACTTAGCTTCAAACCCTAATCGACTCTCATTTATGTTCTAAGGTTTTCTCATTCTTTAATATCCCATTAATATGCATTTACTTACATGTTACGTCTTTTAATTACTCATTACTTAACCTAACACGTCATAAAACAATCTTTCCTTTTATGTTTCACCATACACGTTTATGATTTTATGTGACATACATGTTACTTATTACTCGGATTAATTACACGTTTACACATTTACAAGTTCACTGACGATAATTACGCACACATATGAGACACAATTCACAAACCATTAGGGTTTGGCATACCTTATTCGATTCACATATCAAACTAGGGTTTACGTTTACATGACCTTTACTCGTTTAATACATGTTCAAAAACTCTATATGTGATTCGGTTTAATCTAGGGTTTCGGCAATTATAGGTTATTACGCAAGTCTTAACTCATCTACGTACATTTACTCATTCAGTTATCATGTTTTACACTTTAGTCGAATGATACACATGGTTCGGTTTTAATACATATGGTTCGGTCCTTATGCAACTCGACATAACCATGACTCGATTCAATAATACATATTACGTAACATACTCTTCAATACTTATAAGGTTTAAATCATATGGTTTGTTCTTGTTTGGACTCACACGGCTCGGCCACAAAAAAAGAAAACGCAAACCTCGACTAAACAAAACATATTACAATATATTAACGTAAGGTACATCAAAGGAAGACGAGAACATGTTATACCTTAACTTGGTTGAAGCAAAAACTCGACACCAAAGGGTGCTATGGTTCGGCCGAAGTAAGAGCAAAGAAAAGAGAGGCAAAACAAAACTAGGGTTTCACTTTTGTGTTTATGAGTTATATTTATAGTAGTAGTAATTTCGGTTTAGGGCTTTAGGAGGGTTGGCTCGGCTTGTCCAACCGAACACAACCAAACGCATGCCATATGGGCTTCGGCGGTCCATCGAACAAAACAAATGCGACCCAAGTTATTGACGCGAGACGTTAAATCTTCGTCGTACCAAAATCGATCACGTACACATTTTAGTTAGGTTTGATTATTCGCAAGTTAAGTTTTAAATTTCGTTAAATGATATAAATGTATTTTACGTATTTTATAAATTTCGATTCCAAGGGTATTTTAGTCTTTAATCAGGTTTTAGATTTTCAGGTTTTACAATTCTTCCCCTCTAAAGAAAAATTTTCGTCCTCGAAAATTGAAATGAAACGAAACGAAAATGAAAACGAAATGAGAACATACCAAACTATTCAAAGAAATGAGGATAACTAGCTCGCATCGACTCCTCGGTTTCCCAAGTAGCCTCACGTTCCGGATGATTTTTCCAAAGAATCTTAACGAACGGAATGACTTTATTTCTCATGACTCTTTCTTGCCTTTCTAAAATAGCTTCTGGTTCTTCAGATAAAGACATATCGGATTGAATTTGATCAAACGGATAAGAAGCAACGTGTAACGGATGATAGTTGTATCCCCTTAGGAGTGATACATGGAAAACGTCATGAACATGCGATAACTGAGGCGAAGTGCTAATCGATACGAAACTTCTCCTATACGTTCCAGAATTTCAAACGGTCCGATAAATCGAGGATGAGCTTGCCTTGATTCCAAAACGTTTCACACCTCTAAACGGCGAAACTTTCAAAATACACGATCTCCAACCCGAAATTCTAAATTACGACGATGCTTGTCGGCATAACTTTTCTGACGAGACCTAGCTTCCTTCAACTTTTCTCTAGCCACAACTATCTTCTCATTAGTGATCTCGATCATTTCCGGACCTTCAATCAAGCGTTCACCTACTTCATCCCAGCAAATAGGTGCTCTACATTTCCTTCCATAAAGAAGTTCAAACGGTGCCGCCTTAATGCTAGCATGCCAACTGTTGTTGTATGCAAACTCTACTAAACATAAATATTCATCCCAACTGCCAGTCCATTCTAAAGCACAAGCCCTGAGCATATCCTCTAAGTTCTGTATAGTCCTCTCTGACTGACCATCTGTTTGAGGATGAAATGCCGTACTAAAATTAAGTCGAGTACCCCAAGCTTTTTGCAAACCCTTCCAGAAATGAGAAGTAAACCGCGGATCTCTGTCGGACACAATAGATGCCGGAGTACCATGAAGTCTAACGATCTCTTGCTGAAAAATCTCCGCCAATTTACCAATACCAAAATCCTTTATGATTGGCAAGAAATGAGCAGATTTGGTTAGTCGATCAACAACTACCCAAATCGCATCATGCTTCTTCCGAGTAAGAGGTAGTCCAGTCACAAAATCCATAGATATCTTATCCCACTTCCATGTTGGAATATCCAATGACTGTAACAATCCACTAGCCCTTTGATGTTCGATCTTAACCTGCTGACAAATCATACACTTCGACACAACCGTCGCCACATCTTGCTTCATGCCATTCCACCAAAAGTACTGCTTCAAATCCCTATACATCTTGGTAGAACCAGGATGGATAGTGAAAGGAGAACTATGAGCTTCATCATAACTTTCTAACGAAGTACCTGATCATTGGGAACACAAAGCCTATCTCCATACCATACAATACCGTCATTATCAACCTTAAACTCCGTCTGCTTACCTTCTTCAACATTTTGCACCACGGCCCACAGCTCGTCGTCATCTTTCTGAGCTTCCTTAATTTGCAGTATAAGGTTCGACTCCACCTTCATACTAGCCCAGTATCCATCAAAACCTCGTACACACAACTCAACATCCAAACTCTATAAGTCACGCAAAATCCTAGGCTCAATCTTGATACTCGCAAGAATGCCTGATTTCCGGCTAAGTGCATCAGCAACTACGTTAGCCTTACCTGGATGGTACTGAATGTTGGTGTCATAATCCTTAAGAAGTTCTAACCATCTTCTTTGTCTCATGTTAAGTTCCTTCAGAGTGAAAATATACTTGAGACTCTTATGATCAGTGAATATATCACACGCCTCTCCATACAAGTAATGTCTCCAGATCTTCAACGCGAACACCACTGCAGCTAACTCAAGGTCATGAGTTGGGTAATTCTCCTCATAAGGTTTTAGATGCCTCGAAGCATAAGCTATTACCTTTCCATGTTGCATCAAAACACAGCCTAATCCTTTCTTAGATGCATCACTGTAAATTTGAAATCCTCCAGAACCAGTTGGAAGAGTCAAAATAGGAGCTGACACCAATCTCCGTTTCAACTCTTCAAAACTCTTTTCTCGTTCATCCGTCCATACAAACTTTTCACCTTTCCTCATCGGGTGGGTTAGGTAGAGCTAAGCGAGAGAAACCTTCAACAAAACGTCTGTAGTAACCAGAAAGTCCTAGAAAACTCCTGACCTCAGTCACTGTCGTAGGTCTTGGCCATTTAGTGATAGCCTCAACTTTAGACGGATCCATGGTGATACCATCATCTGATACAATATGACCAAGGAAAGCGACTTGTCTTAACCAAAACTCGCACTTTGAAAATTTGGCGTACAACTTCTTCTTCCTCAAAATCTCTAAAACTATCCGGAGATGTTCTTCATGCTCTTCTTCAGACTTGGAGTAAACTAAAATGTCGTCGATGAAAACAATAACGAACTTGTCGAGAAACTCATGGAAAACACGATTCATCGGGTCCATAAACACAGCAGGCGCATTGGTCAAACCAAAAGGCATAACGAGGAATTCGTAATGACCATATCTGGTACGAAACGCGGTCTTAGGAACATCTTGCTCCTTCACACGTAATCGATGATAACCAGCCTCAGGTCAATCTTCAAAAAGAACTTAGCTCCTTGCAGTTGATCAAACAAATCATCAATACGCGGCAAAGGATAACGGTTACGAATGGTAATACGATTAAGTTCACGGTAGTCGATACATAGACGCATGCTTCCATCCTTCTTCACAAACAAAACAGGTGCACCCCATGGAGAAACACTGGGTCGAATAAATCCATTTTCTATCATCTCTTGCAGCTGTTCTTTCAACTCCTTCAGTTCTACAGGTGCCATGCGATACGGAGCCTTCGAAATCGGTTCAGAACCAGGAATTAACTCAATGCTAAACTCAACTTCTAGCGGGGGAAGCAGGGAGTTCATCGAGAAAAACATCGGTAAATTCGCAAACAACCGAAAGATTTTCAATGTTAGGACTCTCCAAAGATGTGTCCTTAACAGATGCTAGAAAACCTTGGCACCCATGAGAAATCATGGTCCGTGCCTTCATAGCGAAAATGAGCTTAACAGATTTGAGAGGTTGAGAACCATGATAAACGAATTCGGAATGTTTTACGTCTCCAAAGATCACCGTTCTAGCATGGCAATCAATTGAAGCTCTATGATAAGCCAACCAATCCATGCCTAGAATGATATCAAAGTCGACCATATCGAGAGGATACAGATTTGCAAAGCGAATACGATCATCAAAACGAAGAGGACACTTAACGTATTTATGATCAATGATCACGTGGTTCTTCATAGGCGTAGAAATCGATAAGTGATTTGTTAACGGTTTGGGCTTCATATTAAGTTTCTTAGCAAATGTGATAGATATAATGGAGTGTGGCACCGTATCAAATAAAACGAAGACAGCATAATCATCAATGAAAAGAGTGCCCGTAATGGTACCTCGGCGCACTCCCTGGTTACGAGTAGTAGCATAGACACGTCCAGAGTAGTCGGCGGCTTGATGTAGTTTCCAGGAATCACCGGTTCTTCTAAGGACAATCTTTAATCTTGTGAGCAGTGGAGCCACAAGCAAAACAACCACCAATGGCCTTGAAACACTGCCCCGGATGAGCCTTTCCACAAGTAGTACAAATAGGGGGGGAGGCAAAACCTCCCTTCCTGTTGACTAGAAGATCCTTGAGCACGACCCTGATTTGATCCTCGAGCTGACTGATCCTTGTTGTAACGCTGGTTATTGTTACCTTGGTTCTGACGATCACTTCCATTCTTACCATCATTTCTATTATCTTGACCCCTCGTCTCAGGGCCCGTGTCAACATTCCTTCCCTCGACCGACCCTCACGATCATAACTCCTACCGAGTTTCCTTATAGTCATTGCCTTGATTCCTACCTTGAATCCAATCACCATCGCGATTACGCTTGTTGGAACCCGAAACCTCATGAAAGATCTCAATGTTACGAGGCCATTGCAGGCCGACACATTCTCATACTCAATATTAAGCAACCGGTCCAACACCCACTTCTTCAGTCCCCACTTGAAGTGCTTAGCTTGACGCCTACCATCTCCAGAATCGCCCCACAAAACTCACCTGCCTCATAAACCTACTCATGTACTCATTGGAATTCTCATAATCAAACTGGTAGATTGCCTGATAATCCCTCTCATACCTTTGCTGCTCAGATCGGGAAGTAACGGTTATAGAAGATAGTCCAAACTCAATCCGTGTACAAGTAACAGCAAAATCATCTCCTCCTCTTGCTTGTTTGAGTGCCTTCCACCAATTTAAAGCATCACCTTCCAATTTGAATGCAGCCAAACGAGTCTTAAACTCGCCTCCACAACCCAGTACTTCAAACAGCTTCTCAATATGAGTGATCCAGTCCTCGCCTCAGTGAGTAGTGCAGTGCTAAACGAAAGAGGCTTGAGCTTACCAAACGCCGAGCCAAGTGTGAATACCGACGGGTTGATTTCCTCCACCACTACCCAAGCACCATTCCGACATTTAATGTTGCTGATCACCGTTCCATCATCTCGTGTAGTAAGACAGGGAAAAGAGAGTTAAGAGCATTAGCAATCGCAGTATCCATGTTAGTAGCATCATCGTCTCCATCCACGCTACCGGTAGTTTGAAGTTCCGAACCATCTCAAACGATTAGCAAAACGAACAATGGTGAGATACGAAATGGAAGTACGCAGAAGGAATCCTAAAGTCTACCCAAATCCTCACAGGTCAAATCCTAAGCTCTAAGGTCTCAAAACCTAGGCTCCATATGTCACAGGTCCTGACTACAAGTCGTAAACTGGGCTCGATGCCATAAATTGTAACGCCCCGACAAGGGTAAAGGAATCACAAGTAATGGTGTCATATCAAAGCAAACATAAATATCCAAAAGAAATCTCAACATAAATATTGAAATAATCCAAGTCAAAATGACTTCAATACATAGGTCCCAGCGAAAAATAAACTCCAAATGAAATGTCTAAAATATAAAGTCTAAATGGCATCATAAGATCAAAGCTAAAATCTCTAAGGTAAGTCCACACAGCACTCATCCCAAAGCAATACCCAGCCCCAATGCTTAGATACCTGCCGCGGAAGAAAAGAAATGCGGCTGAGCTTCAAAAGCCCAGTGAATGTGATATACAAAACGCAACGAAGTACAACGAATGTCAAATAAAGTGAAAGAAGCAAAAGAAAATCACAGAAGAAAATCATAGATAACTGCTCCTACGAACATATTGCCATATCATAAACAAAATCATATTCACATAAGGCAACATTTGTAAGGGAGACCTACCAGAGTTATGAATGCATGCACGCAAAGATCAATCATCAGATATCATATAGCATATAACATATAATATATAACATATAACAGATCTAGGATGCACCCATACGCCCCACAAACATACATTGATAATATAATATAACTTGAGCTCATAACAAATAACAGAAGGGACGGGCAGAACTTCACTCTACTGCCCTAGAGTCATGTCAAAAGTGCATTACTGACACGGACATGGAACCCCCATGACTAGTTAATAATTGGCTCGGGTGTCAAACTATCTTAGGTCAAATAGAATGTCATAATTGACATAGATCATATTTTATCAAATGTTTAATCATGTTTTCAAAATCAAAGTCTTCATATCATATAGTTCAAAATCAATGTTTTATGATTCAAAAATCAAAGTTCAGATAAGCAACAGCTCAAATAGACACATTAGGGTTCATAGCAAAGGCTTAGGAAATCCTAATGTAAAAGCTAACGAAAAGAAAACGTTATAAGAAATCTTTACTGAAAAGGTCAGAATATCTGTACCTTATTCCAAAGCAAATGATCGAAAAGAAGAAAGGGAAAGCAAAGGATTACTCCTTCTTCACGAACCTATATACATTAACATGTATACATGTTATGATTCCATAATCATCAAAATGATCTTTTAATATTTGGCGTTCATACTTAGTATATTTAATGATCCTAATACTTTAGGGTTTTATAATTAAATGAGACTTAAGTGTTTTATAATTAATATCGTAGATTAGGGTTCATTATGTCATTAATTAAAGTTTAGAGTTAAATGTGAAGATAGTTTAAACATCATAACTCACACATAAAATAACGAATTAATATACTTAGCTTCAAACCCTAATCGACTCTCATTTATGTTCTAGGGTTTCTCATTCTTTAATATCTCATTAATATGCATTTACTTACATGTTACGTCTTTTAATGACTCGTTACTTAACCTAACATGTCATAAAAACAATCTTTCCTTTTATGTTTCACCATGCACGTTTATGATTTTATGTGACATAAGTTACTTATCGGATTAATTACACGTTTACACATTTACAAGTTCACTTGACGTATAATTACGCACGCATATGAGACACGATTCACAAACCATTAGGGTTTGGCATACCTTATTCGGTTCACATATCAAACTAGGGTTTATGTTTACATGACCTTTACTCGTTTAATACATGTTCAAAACTCTATATGTGGTTCGGTTTAATCTAGGGTTTCGGCTAATAGGTTATTACGCAAGTCTTAACTCATCTACGTACTTTACATATTCAAGTTATTAAGTTTTACACCTTGGCCGAACATATACATGGTTCGGTTTTAATACATATGGTTCGGTTCCTATATAACTCGACATATTCATAATCCGATTCAATAATACATATTACGTAACATACTCTTCAATACTTATAAGGTTTAAATCATATGGTTTGTTCTTGTTTGGACTCACACCTACCGCCACAAAAAAGAAAACAAACCCGACTAAACAAAACATATAATATATTAACGAAGGTACATCAAAGGAAAACGAGAACATGTTATACCTTAACTTGGTTGAAGCAAAAACTCGACACCAAAGGGTGCTATGGTTCGGCCGAGTAAGAGCAAAAGAAAAAGAGAAGCAAAACTAAACTAGGGTTTCACTTTTGTGTTTATGAGTTATATTTATAGTAGTAGTAATTTCGGTTTAGGGCTTAGGAGGGCATGGGCTCGGCTTGTCCAACCGAACACAACCAAACGCATGCCATATGGGCTTCGGCCCTATGGTCCATCGAACAAACAAATGCGCCAAGTTATTGACGCGAGACGTTAAATCTTCGTCGTACCAAAATCGATCACGTACACATTTTAGTTATGTTTGATTATTCGCAAGTTAAGTTTTAAATTTCGTTAAATGATATAAATGTATTTTACGTATTTTATAAATTTCGATTCCAAGGGTATTTTAGTCTTTAATCAGGTTTTAGATTTTCCAGGTTTTACATCATCTGTATGAACTTTCAGTAGATTTATTTCACCTTCGCGGACTTGTTCCCGAACATTGTGATACTTCCGTAGAAAATGTCTGGTGCCCTTCATGACTCCAAGTTCATTGGCAAATATGATTGCACAGTAATTGTCACAATACATATCAATAGTGATTCAATTGAAGGCATAACACCAAGCCCTCAAATGAATTTCCTAATCCAAACAACCTTCATTGCAGCTTTTCCGAAGCAAATTTATGTATTCGATTCTCGTCGCGATACATCGCATCGTATTTCCCTCGCTTTTTGCTCTTCCAAATAATCAAGCCCTCCATTGATGACAAAGACATAACCCTACCGAGACTTTGTATCATCTTTATCACACTGCCAGACGACACAAGAATCTCAGAACACCAAGTTCTCGGTCGGATTTCCATACACTAAAAACATATTACTAAGATACTTTAATATGTTTAACGCAATCCGCTGAAGTTCACCCGGATTCTGTTGATATCGACTGGTCATGTTTTGATCGAACGCCACATCTAGCCTTGTGCATCTCACAAAAGATATAATAGATCCTACGTACCGTAAGCATAGGAACTCTGATATGCGTGCAATTCCTCAACAGTGTTGAAGCACACATATCGCTACATAAGCCATGCTTTACTTCCATCGGCAAATATCCTTTCTTTGAATTTTGCATACTGAATCTCTTCAATATCTTAATACCTCAAACGTACAACCCTCCCACCAAAGGTACTCATAGCCAAATTGTTGGAATTATATTACATGATATTCAAATAAATAATCACAAAACATCAAAGTAATCATGCGGAAGCGTATAGGATTTATTAATGAACAATTAATTAACATAAAAGAATATGCGTACCTTTTCTTGATTCTAGCCGAACAAGAATCAAATCCACAAACTAGAA
This sequence comes from Chrysanthemum makinoi, assembly GCA_910596185.1. Lineage (NCBI taxonomy): Eukaryota > Viridiplantae > Streptophyta > Magnoliopsida > Asterales > Asteraceae > Chrysanthemum > Chrysanthemum makinoi. The sequence continues at coordinate 9,832,115 of OU343223.1, forward strand.
ACGGATGAACCCTAATTTGATTTAATTAGGATTATATGAATTACCCCTTACCGTTTTGTAATTCAATCCAAGATAATAACAAAAGTATGTTATTACTATGTTCTTGTATACACGCATTAAAACCGAATTAAAGTAATGCTAGTTTTTATCAAACAAATAACTTTGTTTGTGGAAAAGTAATGGATCGACACCCACAAGGGTTGTACGATCGGTTTGGAGAAGAAAACACACACAAAACAATTTTTAGGGTTTAGCAATAAGCACAAGAGATACAAAAACAAGACCCCTAGCCTTGTATATATACCCAAGCAAACTAGGTGAACAAGTTGGGTTTGTTTCCCTTTTCCCCTTGGCCGATCGGTTCTCAACCTACAAGGGGTTCCGAATCTTCCAAACTTTGCAATCTAGTCCTTTTCCAAATACCTTTAACGCCGTAGTCCATTACATTAATTACTTAACGTCCGTTAGTTATTTCATTTAATAAATAAATAAATATAACGTTTATATTTAATTATTAACTTTAAATTTCATAATAAAGTGTGCAATCTCATAGTCTCGAAGTTCGATCCTAACTCACGCCTACTAATTTATATCCATAAACTAAATGACCCCACTGATATATCTTATAGAGTGATCACATCAGTTAGCGTCTAGCAACACTTCGATGCCTCTAGTACAACTCGAGCAAGGCTCCCGGAAAACCTTTTAATGATTTCTCATTATTATTATCCTTTTGTTTCTAATACCACGCTAAATAAAGATATGGAATTAAGTCATTCTTTATAAAACTATTATGTTTCGCTTATAAGTGATTGACCAAGATTACCGAATCATCTAAACATATTTAGGGGAGATTTAAAAGGCCTACAAACATCTTGTCAACCCTGCGAGAGGCCCAAAGAAGATAAACTCCAAATAAATTTGAAGGAACAAATTCTATCTTGACTAAAATAAACACAAACTTTGTAACATTTCGAAAACAACCCTTATGACTACCAGCTAATTTATAGCGCTAAGTTGCTTCTACGTAAATGCAATACATTCATGACACTTATCCGATATCTCAAGTCTCTGAGGATAACTATTCATAATTTACTTATAACAATATCCACAAAGTAAATTATGTAGTTGGATAAGTCATACATTCAATTCATTGAATATCATCCGAAATTAGTATGCATTCTCATCAATATACTTTCAAGTATATTCTACCACATCTCTCGATTTGTCTTAATTTTAATGATACTCCCATATCATTAATCGACAACGGACATTTAGAATAACTTAGTTATTCACGGATTAAACATGCAAATATAGGACAACAATATTATAAATGAAAATAAACATAATCCAAACTTTATTTCATTGAAAATAATAAATGTTTTACAATATCCTTTATCCAAATACTAATCACACTTATGCATGAAACTTTTAGCTAAACGAAGTCCAATTCCATTGGCAAGTCCTACAAGCTTGTCTTTAGCTAAAGCCTTAGTGAACGGATCACCTAAGTTATCATCTGGTGAACTTTTAGTAGATTCATTTCACCTTCACGACTTGTTCCCAACATAGTGATATTTCCGAGAAAATGTCCGTGCCCTTCATGACTCCAAGTTCATTGGCAAATATGATTGCAGCAGAATTGTCACAATACATATCAATAGGTGATTCAATTGAAGGCATAACACCAAGCCCTGAAATGAATTTCCTAATCCAAACAAATTTCCATTGCAGCCCGGCAAAGCTATGTATTCGCTTCTGCCGCATATCGCAATCGCATTTCATGCTTCTTGCTTTTCCAAATAATCGCTTCCTCCATTGATGACAAAGACATAACCCGCCTGAGACTTGTGATCATCTTTATCACATCTGTAGGACGCATCACAAGAATCAGAACAATTCGCTCAGATCCGATTTCTCCATATAACTAAAACATATCTTTCAGATTCCTAAGATACTTGAATATGTTTAACGCCAATCCAAAGGAAGTTCACCCGATTCTCGTTGATATCGACCGTCATGTTTTGAGCGAACGCCACATCCGACCTTGTGCATCTCACATCATACATAATAGATCCTACACCGGCATAAGGAACTTTCTCGCATGCGTGCCACCTCAAAGCAGGTGAAGCACACATATCGCTACATAAGCCATACTTTACTTCCATCGGCAAATATCGCTTCTGGAATTTTGCATATTGAATCTCTTCAATATTTTATCAATGTAAACGCTTTGACTTAAACCAATTAACCGCTTTGACCTATCTCGGTAGATCTTGATTCTTAATGTATGCGTTCTCCTAAATCCTTAATGGAAAAACACTTCCCAAGATATGCCTTAACATTTTGCAAATCGAATATCTTTTCCCATAATTAATATGTCATCGACATAAAGAATTAGAAAATTACATCACTCCCACTAACTTTGTGATATACACATGGCTCATCAAGATTTTGAATAAATCCATACTTTTTGATTTCTTCATCAAATCTTTTATTCCATTGCATTGATGCTTGCTTCAATCCATAAATGGACCTTTGAAGTTTGCATACACGTTTTGGAAATTGTGGATTCACGAACCCCTCAAAGTTGTCTTTCATAGATGTGTCTTCATCTAAGCCACCATTTAATAAGGCGTTTTGACATCCATTTGCCATATCTCATAGTCATAGTATGTCACTATAGCTATGAGAATTCTAATAGCTCTAATGTCCGCTACAGGAGAAAAAGGTCTCCTCGTAATCAATGCCATAAGTTTGAGTAAAACCTTGCGCAACTAGACGAGCTTTATAGACGTATACATTGCCATCCATGTCAGTCTTAATCTTATAGAGCCACTTACTTCCAACCACCTTGGCGTTTGGAGGTAAGTCAACCTCTACCTGCACTTCATTTTCTCATGGATTGCATTTCATTCATTGCAACCGCCATTTTTCCTTATCACGACTTGCCATGGCAGCTTTATAACTAGTAGGCTCTCCAAGATCTCCTAATATAGTTTCCTCAACCTCTACGCTAAGACATAGACGCTCAGTGCACGCCAGATTCCTTACGGATCTACTAACGGAATCACTTCAACTTCCGTGGAGGACCTGCATCATCAGTTCTACCGGTACGTCAGGTTTTCAAGGTAATGCATCTTCTTGATCATCTTCCGCATCATAAACTCTCCCACTGAATTTTTGAGATATGAGATCTCTTTCAAGAAAATCTCCATACCTAGCAACAATTACTTTATTTTCGGTTGGATAGTAAAAGTAGTAACCCATAGTTTCTTGGTATCCTACGAAGAGACACTTTTACGTATCTTTGTTGGAGTTTATCTCTAAGTCACGCCTAACATACGCCAAGAACCCCGTGACCTTTAAATAAGACAAAGTTAGAGTTTTACCATGCCATATTTCATATGGTGTCTTATCAACCTTCTTTGTGGGAACCATATTTAGAATGCGAAAGTACTGATTCCAAAGCATAATACCAAAAGGATAAAGGTAGAGTGGTAAGATTAAACATAGATCGTATCATGTCCAACAATGTACGATTTTTTTCTCTCGATACACCATTTTGTTGTGGAGTATATGGAGAAGTGAGATTCGGACAATTCCATTCTCGCCTAAGTAATCTTTAAACTCTTGGCTTAGATACTCGTCCCTCTATCGGATCAAGAGCTTTAATCTTCTTTCCTAATTGCGTTCTACTTCACTTTGAAAACCTTAATTGTTTCAAACACCTCATGTTTATGCTTAAGTAAATAAACATAACCATAACGGCTGAAATCATCAAGTAGGTTGAAGTAGCTAGCACCTCTTTGACACATGTCTAAGTGGTCAACACACATCAAGATGAATAAGACCAAGAAGATCAGAAGCCCTCTCCATATTGCTATGAAAAGGTTTCTTAGTCATCTTCCCATATATGCATGAATCACATTTATCAAATGATTCATCATTGATATTTTGCAAAGCCCTTCTTGTTGAAAATTATGCATGCGAAGCCTTGCCTTTATGAGCAAGTCTACAATGCCAAAGATAAGAAGAATTCAAGTCTAACTTTATCTTCTTAATGCAAACATTGAATTATTATATTTGTTAGATTCATTTCCAATCACATCAATTTCAAACACACCATTCACAATAATTGCTTTAAAATAAAATACACCATTTAAAGAAACATCAATTCCATTACATGAAATAGTATGAGTAAAACCATCATCCAACAAAACTGAAAAGGAAACAACACCTCTAATTAGAAGGTGTAATGACAATTGTTCAATAATAAAGTATTAAGCCCTAAGGCAATACTAAACTAAACTCCTATGGCTTCAACAACCGTGATAAATGGCCATTTCCCACGCAAGTGCATATTGCCCCGTAGGCAAAGCTTCCTTCCACTCTAAACCCTCGCAGATATTAAAAATGTGAATACCACAGCCTGTATCATATACCCGTGAATTATTATGATTTAGAGTAAATAATTCAATGACAAATAAATTACCGTAAGAACTGCACCCAAGGACCCTTTGTACTTCATCTTATTTGCCCGCAATTCATCAAGATAGAGAGAGCACAGCTTTCTTCCAATGCCCAACGGCTTCATGCTGGTGGCATGCTTGATCCTTTTTAGGATTTTCCTTCCTAGGAGTAGGGTTCTTCTTGGGTTGAGGTTGATAGGCCATAACTTGTTTACCCTTATCAACTTTCCCTTTTGCCCTTCCCTTCTTTTGTTGTTCGCAAGACGCCGTGTTTTGGCTTATTTATCCTTCCACCCCTAATAGCAAGTACCTGGGCGGTAGGAACCTTTTGAGGTAACACTTTTCATAATCAATAAGTACGCGTAGGTCAAGAATCGCTTCCCCACGCAGCTGCATATTGAAGTTTCTGACAAAACCATTAAAATCCTTGTTAAGGGATCTATTAATCTGATTCACGTGCCATGTCATCATCATAAGTTTTGCCAAGTGCCTTTAGTTGGTCCATGTAACCTTTCATTTCCAATACATGAGCATCTCACGGTTTACCCTCACCTTTTGCCTACGGTAGTAACGCTGGGCCGGTCAAGTCATAAATCTTGACAAATAAATTTGGTTTTTCAAACATAGTTCAAGTTCATTGAGCATATTATTTGGGAAATAATGTTCGAATCGCTTTTAAGAAGAGTGATTCTATCGTTCCCAACATAAGACAAGCCACATCATTATGACGCTTATACTCAAGTTTCCACTGGCCCTTTTCGACTTGAGTAGTCTGTAGGACCAGCTTGGTTCAAAGATGGCAAGGTTCATAAAGATATTTCAACATGTCGTGCCAACTCTACGCATAATTCTCAAAGAGCTGTGCCAATCATTGAAAATCTTAGAGCCAATTAACTTTTCTATCAAAAACTTTTGAACGCAGAACTTAGCAGTTGTTAGTGTTATCGTTATTTTGAGTCATTTCTACGTAAAAGTTTAAGTATTAGTATTTTCGATAATAAAATTTTTCAAGAAAATAAATTATACCCAACGGTAATATAAACATATAACCATATAATTTTCTCGAAAACTAGGATCCAAATTATCATAGGTTCATTACATCATTGATCTCTAGCAATCTAACGATATAATAAGGTAATATGTCGAACATTAATTGGCAAACAATTTCCAACTTCTAGATCATTATGGGATTTATATTTTCCAAGCTTAATTGAAATATGTCATGCCATCCCATCTATGCCATTGAGTCCAGTCTCACTTCTACTCAATTAAGTGTCTAACTTAAATAACCGCAAATATGTCCATGTAAGGTCCGACTTACATGAGATTTTTACATCTCCATCACAATCTAGCCAAGTAATCGCCATGACGTGAAATTGCAACTTCAAGTGTTCCTTTTAATTAGATGGCATATAACTTAATTAAAAAGGGTACTAGTTTTGATTTTATGTGGTCAAATCTGTGGAAACGTAGAGGGGGGTGAATACGTTACCGTTTAAAAACTTTAGATCTTTAGTATCAAATCGCTTATGAAGCTTGTTATAATATGAAAGTTCCAATTATTGTTTGAGACTAATGTAAAGCATAGTAAACCATGTTGTCACACAAGCATTAACATCAAACCACATCACGAGCAATAGTATAGTGCAACTATAAAAGTAAAGAGATAAAGAAAGGAAAGTGCAAACCGAACACGATGATTTATAGTGGTTCGTCACGGATTCTTTCTCGCTCTACTCCACTCCCCGAGTACCCAACTTGAGAGTTACTTCACTAAATCAACAAGCTCCCTTCTGGCGGAGAAAACCTACAATCGCCAACATTTTTCCGTACAAAGCTAAATACCGGGTTCTAGTTCGAGGTAGAACCAACCTAACGCCGCCTATACAATATTTCCGACACTAAGCTAGATGTCAAGTTCTTTTACAAGGGTACAACCACTCCCAATATGTTTTATGGCCCAACATAATAAACCTTGTGTTTTATGGCACAAACACATAAACCATCTAATCTAGTTTGGTGAAAGTGTTGTTATGATGCAATGATGTTTACACTAATGATCCATGGCACAAATGTCTAATGGATATGAATAACTACTTCTAAATGATCTTCCATTTATAGGAAGCCTTCATGATGAAGATCACAAGTTCCCTAAACTTGTTGTGATAGATCTTCAAATTTTGTGGTGGATGGCTAGATCTCCAATCTTTCCTTGGTTGATCAAGATGTAGAGTATGCTTACAACAAAGATGAATGTTAGAAGCATTATGATCATGTGATGGTAGGTGATTAATGTATGTTTTACATTGTTATCTACAGATCTAAATGGTGCAAGAAGGTGTAGAGAAAAGTGTGTTGAAGGGATAATTAAACAACTTGGTTTGCTTGCTATTTATAGCCAAATGGATGTGAGCTGCCCACGACCACGAACCCTCAAAGGGTTCCCCTCGTACCATTTTTTGGTACCGGGTCCACATTAAAGATTACCAAAATCTTACCAAAGTCAACCAAATCCATCCAAGATTGTGTAAGCTGGTGTAGTCCAAATCTAAACAAAATATTCTATGAAATCTTCTAAAGATTAAAAGGATGATGCATGCCATGATGTAATATGTATTTCCATTTTAGATTAAAAAGTTTATCAAAGTAAACTTGTAAAATGTATTATGTAACTAGTTAATAAAATATCTAGTTACCTTTTAAAATAATGCAATAAAATGAGGTTCAAAATAAAATGGTTAACCTATTAAAATACTTAGTGACTCTAAACGTATTTTAAACATTCTAAATGATTTGTTATTGTGTTTGATCATAATGCCACATAACAAACATGTACGAACCTGTGTTGTAACATACGAGGACTTGAGACATCGAGAGAGTTGAATGTATGTTGAGACAAAGTGTGATTACAAGCAACTTGTACATTTTACGTTATGTATTACAAGTTACATGTTTGTCATCAATCAAAACAAACGAGACTGAATAGATTAAATATCGTAATATTTGCACTAACAATCTCCCCCTTTTTGATGATGACAAATATATGTAAACGTAATATTTGCACTAACAATCTCCCCCTTTTTGATGATGAAAAATATATGTAAACGTAATATAAAGTAAAATGTAAAGGTTACTTTTTATCCTTACTACCTTTAAATTACCTTCTCCGCTACACTCTTCTCCCCCTTTCGTCGAAACAAAAAGGGCGTGTCCTTGGAGTTTAACTTCATTTCTCCCCAACAAGGCGAGCTTGCATCATCCCTATCCTTACTACCTTTACATTACCTTCTCCTACATTCTCCCCTTTTGTTGAAACAAAAAGGGCGTGTCCTTGGAGTTTAACTTCATTTTTCCCCAAAAAGGCGAGCTTGCATCATCCCTAGTGAAGTTAAATCGTTTACTTTAATCTGTTCCTTGTTAGGTAGCGGATCCATGGATCAAATGAAGAGGCTTAACCTATATCAAGGTTAGTTTTATGCAACAAAAATTATGAGAAATATATGAAAAAGAAAAATGCATAGCAATGTTAGCCTATTTTCTCCACTATTTATCGAAGCACAAATGCTTGTTTGAAAAGTGAGAATGATGCTAAATGCGCAGTATGCTCCCTTGTTTGAGTCGTGGTATGATTAAAAACCTACAAAACAAATATTAGTGCAAAACTATATTCGCTATTGACGAGTAAGTGTTATACAACAAAGTGTGTATAAGATGCATCTGTAAATTTTGACGGAAGCCCTTGCTCTAGGGCGTCAAGATGAACCTTCAAAATAAATATTAGTATAATAGAAGTTTTGTCTTTAGACAAATATGTCATATACAACCAAGTGTATAGACGATGCAATATGAGTGCTTAAAGGATATTCCTCCTTGTTCTAGGGTGTCAAGAAGCACCTAAAATAAGAAAATAATTGATGCAAACTTCATCCTTAGATGAGTAAGTTATATACAATCGAATGTATATGATGATGAACCTACAATGAAAAACATTAGTGCAATATATTTCATCTTTTCACAAAGAAAAATAAGATGTATATATGTGATAAATGATATAATCAAAGATCTCATGAAGTGTAGTCTCCTAATTACAATCATAAGAAAAGTGAGAATATAATATGATAAAAGCCTACAAAATAATTCCTAGAAAGAAGATATGAAGTCTTCCACCGGTGTGCCACTAGTGGTGCTAGTGTTGGTGTCGGTTTACTAGTAGGATTCATGTGGTGATGATAGATGACTCGAGATTTACAAAAGTAAGTTTTCGCTAATCCATGGTGGTGATGATTAGTGAAAGTGGTGATGGAAGGTGGTGGTGATTAGGTAGGAAGCTATTAAGGAGTTAGAAACTCATATGTATAGCAAATATAAAAATATGGACTCATGCAATCCTTTCGCTGGACAAGTAAAAGCTAAGAGAAATATGAATGGACATTGCATTTCAATTGATGCAAGGGTTATGATTTGACTGATTTATTGATGCTAACAACCTATTGTTTTGAGCAAGTTCTCATATGCTTCAACCCAAGAGTAATCAATAATGCGCTCTATCTAAGAATATATAAAATGAAGATACCAAAAGAAATAAAAGTGATGAGATAAATTCGCTCATTGATTGACACGAATTATAAAAATGACCTATTCTAGGTGACAATGGGAAAGGTAGTATTAGCATGGTTTTGACCGACATGGATGATTATCACTTTGAAAAGAAGTGAAGACAATATGGAAAATACTAAAAATGAGTACCTATATGAGGATGAGAATGACATCATATGAGTGAGAGTTGGATGGACCAACGTGTTGGAGATGGTTGTTTTGATTAATATATCGTTAAATGCACACGATGACATGCATGATAAGTTGCGAGAAAAAGGATAAGACCCTATGATGGTGTTCTAGATAGTGAAGTTGTAAGGTACTAGTTTAAGGAAAATCCTATATGTGGAGATGAAGACGTTTGTAAAACACGAGATGAAGACGCTTGTAAAACACATGATGTATTTTTCACTTGATGAGGTATTGGTGAAAAAAAGGTTGAACTAGTTGTGGTTTCATGAACGGTTTTAGCTAAGTGGTGTTTACCTATGTGTTGGTATTGTAGAGTCTAAGAGACATAAATTTTGACAAAAGACAATTATGTGAATGAATTTCTCTCCCCTTAATTGGTGGACATCCAACATAATGTGTAATGTATCAAATAAGGAATGACAACAAAGTGTTTAAGAGGTTATTCGGGTTAACAAAAGAGATGAGCTTAGTGATGTTTTTTCTGGATGATGGTTAGCATACAATGAACTTCATCCTTAAAGTCACATACCTCTTCTAGATTAATACGAGATGATCGTATGATGAGGTATGTGGTTTGCCAATAGGAAGTGAAGAGGATTAGAGTATTGTTAGAACTAAATAATGATGGAGGTGATTTTTGGAAAGCGGAAGCAAAGATAAGATTTGCAAAGAGGTCGGTTAAAATACAAAAATGCAAAGCCAACCCTCTAGAACTTAATTCTATATGCTTTTAAACTATATGCAAGTGTAGGGGTCCCATAAAGCATATTACTAATCTAAGTAGCAATAAAGGGGATTATGCAAAATGAGCATATAAAAGTTAAAACCAAGTGAGATAACAAATAATTTGTTATCAACCTACAAAACAAATTTGTTAGTGACAAAAGATGTTAACATGATAGAAATCAAATGATAACATATTATATAAGCAAAAACAACACATTGCACTTAGTAGACAAGAAATCACCACACAAGATAGCATCAAAACAATCATATTATGCAAGAATACAACTTTATTCAAGACATTTCATTATGAGATTGTTTTGTCGTTAGACTTAGACACTTAAGCATACTTGGATATACAAATCTATGTGATTAATTTGTAAGACAAAAAAGGCTTCTAAAAGTTTGTCATACCAAAAGCACTTTGACAGATTATATGTGCACATATAGCAAACAAATAGTGTGACAAGAAGAAAATGAAACAAAATGAAAGATTCATGCAAGCCATGTTTAAGACATAACAATTTGGAGCATGTATCATTTAGATCGTACTACACATAGATATAATGAATGCCAACTAATAGCTTTCAAACACAAATATATCATATCAAAATTATCACGTATCAAAATGGCATATTATGAGCTCATAAGTAACATGTTAATCATGCTAAAATAATTAATAGTAAGAATCATGCAAATAAAGTTTAGGTTTAAACGTTTTAGTAGCATGAAACAAGAATACAAGCATTATGAAGATAAAACCATACCAAGGTTTATACATTATGACTTGTTATCAAACACTAAGATAATGTCAAATCAACTTATTAAACAAGAACATGTAATCAACACATGAAGTTAATGCAAGTGGTTTTTCTAAGGTTTACACATTTGACTAGTTATCAAACACTAAGATAATGTCAAATCAACTTATCGTATCAAACAAGAACATGTAATCAACACATGTAAGTGCAATGCAAGTGGTTTTAAAAGAAAAGTCATATATACTACTTGTTTGATTAGTATTCCTTAGGCGAGGAAAACTATCAATGTTTTAACACTTACTTTAGGCAAGTATAGGAATACAGAATTTTCAAGTTGGAGAATGAATATGAGACTATTACTAGCGGTGCTCAATTAAGGCTAAACACGACCATTTTAACGGGTGATTCCACATACCCAACTTCTCTCCAGGAAGCAATTCAACCGTTAGGTCAAATTGAGTTTCTAGTGCAATAGGTTCTCCAATAGTCATTCTCATGTTAGAAAGATGGGAACTCCTACTTTTGCATATTAAAGTGCATAAAAGATGATAGTTTACCAATACTTGGCTTAATGTGACTTAACTAATATGCAATATAAAAGGTGATGAAGAGCGTCATGTTATACACATGAATTTTAACAATGGTGTGTTTGATAAACAATGTGTTTGTATCTTGTGTTTAGAATCTAAAGTTGTTCAAATTACATAGCTAATTGTATGATCTAATGGATGACATCTTTTGAGTTGAAGTGTGTACTTTAAATGTGAATTGATCATCTAAGACTAGAGAATGGAATATGTTAAACTAAGAACGTTCTCAAGAAAGCTCTTTGGAACTTTATTTAACAAGAATCTAAATAAGGTTACCAACTTCAATAGATCTTGTGTATGCTCTAAAGATGTGTAGTTTTAACCTTGGATGTGTGCACTGTTTGAGCAAGGTTAGGTTATGATGTAAGCTTGAAAGGAAATAGATACAAATAGTATCTTTCAACAAATGAGATTATCCCATGGGATAAAGTTATCATGCTTATGAAAACAAGTATGACAAGATGAATTGGATATGCTAGTTCATAGAACTTGTAGATGTTTGTTTCAAGATCATTTAGCCAATGAGGTGTAATGAAATCTCTTGTAACACAACTATTTATGTCGCAAGAGTGATGCATAGGATATACAATATCCTTTTAACAAGATGAAAGCTTAACGCATGAATCTTAGTCATAATGTTCTTCAAAACATCATGTTTTCCTAAATGAAGATATGAAGCCAAAGTGTTTGAATCGGATAGTCCCATCTAAATAAACTTGGTCTCAAGATTATATTCACTAGATGATGACAAGAGGAATTCACTCGAGTTTCTTATGTATACTCCTCAAGAGTCATTGTTGCTTGGGGTGTATGATGTTGGCTTTGAGATTGCATTTTAACATATGTTGTTAAAATGTTGATTTAAGGTTTAACGAAATTTATGCAGAAGTTTAACGACAAAGTATTACTAATACTTTGATAATTTGTGAAGGTAGTACTACTTATACCTAGTGGAAATTGACAACAATTACCAAGAGCACCATGCTTATTTGATAGTTGAGGTTCTAGCCATAATGAATTATCTAAGTCCTTATATGTGGAAAAGGATGTTTGAGTTTGTTCAAACGTGCATTTGATTCAAGCACAAGTGTTGGACACAAAGGTTTTTGAGCAATACACTCAACTAATTCAAATGATGGTAAGGATGGTGGATTGGTTGATCTAGGTGGTAGGTCTTCTAGTGTGTCTAAATAAGGATGTGGTGATGTAGGGTTTGTTGTGCTATGGGAGTACCTAGGTTGATTATTTGTCCATAGATGTTGAACACAAAAGGTACGGATACTAATTCTTATGGTTCATTGGTTGCTACAACTAGTGGGTGAAGTGCTTGAAGTTTTGGTTATGTCTATGAAGCTTAGGGGCTGAGGTAGGTTCACCTTGAAAGAGCATGTTTGGTTTAAAGGATGCTCTTGGAAGTTCATGAGCAATACGCTTAATGGTGCCAAAAGATGGAAGAGGGATAGTAGGTGTCAAAAGGATAAGTGGCATGTGGATTGTTTGTTTTGGATAAGTGTTTCAACATGTGTTGTTAAAATACTTGGGTGTTGATTTTTCGTATATGACTTTTAATGACTACAATCGTAAGTCGCATATACTTGAATATTTCGGATGAAATACTTAAGTTGTCAATCCTAATTTGTTGAGATTATAAAGCTTAGATTGAACTCAAGGAAAACAAGACTTGATAGTATGTCTTTAACATATGTGTGAGTTATGACTCTATGTAAATACTTATCGTCTTGAAGGATGACACATTATTTTCATATTAACCAAGTGAGGAAATACATGTAGATACAAAACAATATCTATAGTCATATGATAGACTTATGTATGATATCTTTGCAAATAATTAGTCTAGATTTGTTAGTCTTGGTAAGTCATCTAAGTCATCCGCAAACGGGTGAGGAGATGTTGGTTGTGTTGCACAAAGTTCGATAGGTACAAGTTTTGAAGACTTAGGTAGTGAAGGTGTTTTTGGATGGTTGTGAAGAGGTCATAATGGTGGGTTATTTTGGTGGTGGAGTTGGAGCACTTAAGTTTAGAAAGTTCACATCTTGAATCGGTGATGAGATGTTGAGAGGTAATGAGTCTGATGATGTAGAGTTCAAGCTAATGAAGCAAACAAGATGAATGCTAATCCTAGTGGTTTTTCTTAAGTGGCTTAATTGAGGTTAATCCATACAAAGATGGTAGTTTCTAATGAGATAGAAGTGTCTAAGATCATGTCAAATATCCTAAGTTAATCCATTGAGGATGTATTGAATGAGATATGAAAGATATACATTAACAACTATCCTAGAAAAGAAATTTGGAAAATTAGATTGCGGGATTTAGTAAAATTAAACAACTTACATGTAGAATCTCTAAGCACCAATTTTTTTGCACAGCGGAACCCTTAATTTGGTGTCACCGTCCGGCCTGACAGAACGCGGTACAAAATGCATAACAAACGGTACCAAATTTTTGGTGCCGTCTAATCCGTGGACACCGAAAACTTCTGCACCCATTTTTTAGGTGTTGGGGAGTTTTCCGAAACCTGAATTTTTGCTTAAAACATGTGACATTAATCATTTCTAGTTAGGAAAAGTCAATAACATATATACAAACATAGTGGAGCATAGACTTTGACCAAGGGCTAACGATTTTCACATATAAGTGAAAATGGGTAAAATTTGATAACACCCGTGTGTTATCCCCCTGCATGAACCGGTTAGCATACATCAATGTTTTAAGTTATTTTATCATCCTACAAAGCGAAAACACATATATTACATCATACAACATTGTTTTTGTCCTTGTACCAAACACTCTCTAAAAACCTTCATTTTTCAAAGTACTTAACTAATTTAGTTAGTACTCATTGCTAAGCAAGTTATGACATTTCATAAGTTATGCGAGATGTTAGTATAACCTATTCAAAGGAAGTGATCTAATTCTACAAGCGATGGTAAAACAATTTTCTAACTTAGTGCACAAAATCTAGCAAATATCCTATTGTGCATACACCAAAAATCGTCAAACAAGCGAATAGATAACATGGCAAGATTGACACTTATATTATGCAAACAAACAAGTGTAAATAACAATTTGAAAATAAGCAAGCAACATATATGCAAACAACATAAACAAGTGGTCATTTAGCATAGCATAACAAGAAAGACACTTTTCGTCATTTTGCGTTTAGATATGACGATGTATACCAAGCTTGATTAGTTTCCTTTAAACATATTACCAAATTATTTAGTTTCAAAGGAAGTTGTATCAAAGTTCTAAGAATACCAACTTAAATTGCTTGATTCAAACATTTGAGTTTTTATGTTAAAGCGAAACTCAATATTTTAGACATACTATAGTATTTGGTCTATTTCACTTATTTAAAATTAGACTCAGGTCATGAAAGTATTTTTAAGTGAAAGTAGACTCAATTCCATTTAAAATGATAGGTGGCTCGACTCAGACGGACTTACGATTAATTAGTTATGATTTTTGAAGTTGCCCAAAAAGCATAATTGTACACACGGATTCCACGGAACCAAATAAAGGGATCCGCCCTTTATAAGATTTGGTCCCGTGGTCCTCTGAGACAGATTCACCAAAACTAGTATTTGACATAGAGAAAACGTGTGTGACTTACTAGATTTCATAGTAAACATATAATACACATATTTAACAACATATCTACTTATGTAACTTATCTTAAACATTTACGGAGGTGATTTTTCAACTAAATTTATAGTTATCCCAAACACTCCTTTAAAATCATATTTCTTCATAAATTTTCTATAAGCACACAATACAATACTTACTAGTTCTTTCAACAAACTTTTATTTTATTTTTCAAGAAAACCTTCAAGCTTGTATACAAAGTTACATTTAACAACAAAATTTCTAAGTATAACAAGCAAAGCATTTTTCATATTATTTTTCGCTTCAATGGTCATTTGATACATGGATCGTACTCTATTTTAAAAACCATTTGTTTTGAAAATACGAGCTACGTGGCTCTAATACCAATTGTGGAAACGTAGAGGGGGGTGAATACGTTACCGTTTAAAAACTTTAGATCTTTAGTATCAAATCGCTTATGAAGCTTGTTATAATATGAAAGTTCCAATTATTGTTTGTGACTAATGTAAAGCATAGTAAACCATGTTGTCACACAAGCATTAACATCAAACCACATCACAAGCAATAGTATAGTGCAACTATAAAAGTAAAGAGATAAAGAAAGGAAAGTGCAAACCAAACACGATGATTTATAGTGGTTCGGTCACGGATCTCTTTTCCTACTCTACTCCACTCCCCGAGTACCCAACTCGAGAGTTACTTCACTAAATCAACAAGCTCCCTTCTGGGCGGAGAAAACCTTACAATCGCCGCTACACTTTTTCCTGTACAAAGCTAAATACCGGGTTCTAGTTCGAGGTAGAACCAACCTAACGTCGCCTATACAATATTTCCGACACTAAGCTAGATGTCGAATTCTTTTACAAGGGTACAACCACTCCCAATATGTTTTATGGCCCAACATAATAAACCTTGTGTTTTATGGCACAAACACATAAACCATCTAATCTAGTTTGGTGAAAGTGTTGTTATGATGCAATGATGTTTACACTAATGATCCATGACACAAATGTCTAATGGATATGAATAACTACTTCTAAATGATCTTCCATTGATAGGAAGCCTTCATGATGAAGATCACAAGTTCCCTAAACTTGTTGTGATAGATCTTCAACTTGTGGTGAGTGGGGATGGCTAGATCTCCAAGCTTTCCTTGGTTGATCAAGATGTAGAGTATGCTTACAACAAAGATGAATGTTAGAAGCATTATGATCATGTGATGGTGAGGGTGATTAATGTATGTTTCTACATTGTTATCTGATCTAAATGGTGCAAGAAGGGTAGAGAGAAAGTGTGTTGAAGGGATAATTAAACAACTTGGTTTGGCTTGCTATTTATAGCCAAAATGGACAGGAGCGCCCACGGACCACGGAACCCTCAAAAGGGTTCCGCCCGTGTACCATTTTGGTACCGGGGTCAATACAGCAAGATTACCAAACTCTTACCAAAGTCAACCAAATCCATCCAAGATTGTGTAAGCTATGTAGAGTCCAAATCTAAACAAAATATTCTATGAAATCTTCTAAAGATTACAAGGATGATGCATGCCATGATGTAATATGTATTTCTATTTTAGATTAAAAAGTTTATCAAAGTAAACTTGTAAAATGTATTATGTAACTAGTTAATAAAATGTCTAGTTACCTTTTGAAATACTTGTGAATGCAAAATGTAAAATGAGGTTCGAAATAGAATGGTTAACCTATTAAAATACTTAGTGACTCTAAACGTATTTTAAATATTCTAAATGATTTGTTATTGGGTTTGATCATAATGCCACATAACAAACATGTACGAACCTGTGTTGTAACATACGATGACTTGAGACATCGAGAGGAGTTGAATGTATGTTGAGACAAAGTGTGATTACAAGTAACTTGTACATTTTACGTTATGTATTACAAGTTACATGTTTGTCATCAATCAAAACAAACGAGACTGTATAGATTAAATATCGTAATATTTGCACTAACAATCTCCCCCTTTTTGATGATGACAAATATATGTAAACGTAATATTTGCACTAACAAAATCAAATATGTACAAAGATGTCATGAATTCATCTTGTAGCATAAATTTAATAAAAAACTTTTTATTACCAATTCATAAAGATCAAATTATCAAAGTTTTGATTGAGGTATTGGGTTCACCAATCAAGGAATTTAGTGATAATTATCGTCAATTATACCGTACTTTTGCATAAGTGTAAACACTTAGTGTTTCGGGTAATTACCACTGAAGTGGCACATGGAATTAAAACTAATTCGCCATTAAGATGAGTTTGCACATTTTATGGCTTACTAAGTAGCTCCATTCGAACTTACAGGGGGGAGGACCGGTAAGCGCAAAAGCATAACCTTAGACATCCTTTCGCGTGATGCGCACTTTTAATTAACCCCTTTATAGTTCATTCTAGTGGGTGAGTCGCTCGCACCATTTGTACCAAAGTCCCCAATCAATTAAACTATTGAAAACTTAACTCTTCCAAAACAAATCAAATTTCACCATTGTTTAGTCCGTATAATTTTTCTATTCAAAATTACCCTTTGCTTAAAACTGCCGCACATAATAAACAAACAAGTAATACCAATAAAAAATAAACTACTAAAAACAATGCCATTAATAAATAATTTATACGTGTAAACACGTAGCCTCATGCAACTTATTCGATAAAACCCTATTAATAATCAATATCTAGGTTAAATTAATGTATATATCAATTTAGGGTTTTTACTCCAACGATAGAAAGTGAGCCACATATATCGACGAATCGATTGCGTAAACCCTTAATTAATAATATACCAAATTGCACATAATTGATTCATTAATATACATAATTGGAGTCTTCCCCAATTCAAGATTTATCGTAATTAAATATGTCTCAACAATTAAACAATATCAAAGTAACTTATCCATGACTAACATGCACATATAATCATGGATATATCATAACAATTATACAAATAAGTCACAAGATCGCATATCAAAATTCCATGACACATAACAAATTATTCACGAATTAATCACGTAATCAATATTAATTCTAGGTTTTAATAAGGTTAGCAAACAATTTCCAAAACCCTAAAAAATTTATACATGTGTCAACATAAAAAAAATAGGGGAACGCCCCAATTAATTAAAAAAAATCGACCAAACATAAATTAAAACATAAACCCTAGATTAACATATCAAACAACATACAAGTATTTGTTTTATTATGCGTTTATGTTATTAATTACTCATTAAAACCAATGACTCGTGATGCCACTGTTGGAATTATATAACATGACATTCAAATAAATATTCACAAAACATCAAAGTAATCATGCGAAAGCGTATAGGATTTATTAATGAACAATTAATTAACATAAAAGAATATGCGTACCTTTTCTTGATCCTAGCCGAACAAGAATCAAATCCACAAACTAGCAACGGATGAACCCTAATTTGATTTAATTAGGATTATATGAATTACCCCTACCGCTTTTGTAATTAAATCCAAGATAATAACAAAAGTATGTTATTACTATGTTCTTGTACACACGTACAAAACCGAATTAAAGTAATGCTAGTTTTTATCAAACAAATAACTTGGTTTGTGGAAAGTGATGGATCGACACCCTTGAGGTGGCCGATCGGTTTGTAGAGAAAAAACACACACAAAAACAATTTTAGGGTTTAGCTAATGAGCACAAGAGATGCAAAAACAAGACCCCTAGCCTTGTATATATACCCAAGCAAACTTGGTGAACAAGTTGGGTTTGTTTCCTTTTCCCCCTTGGCCGATCGGTTCTCATCCTCCACAAGGGGTTCCGGAATCTTCCAAACTTTGCAATCTAGTCCTTTTCCAAATACCTTTAACGCCCGTTAGTCCATTACATTAATTACTTAACGTCCGTTAGTTATTCCGTTTAATAAATAAATAAATATAACATTTATATTTAATTATTAACATTAAATTCTCATACGTAAAGTGTGCAATCCCATAGTCTCGAGTTCGATCATAACTCACGTCTACTAATTTATATCCATAAAACTAACACAAACATCCTTGTAATTGCAATGCGTCTTGAGAACTTGTCCTCTTGTTTTGTTTTTTGATTAACATGTGGGCTTTTGATGCTAATTAAACACATAGATGGCTGGTCCAGGAAAAGGAGTCATAAAAAGGGTTGCTTTTCAGAATTCAATACTTTAAAACTATGATCCCTTTAATTTTGCGGAAGTTAAGCACCCAAAATAAGAAGAACCGGTCATTCAATGTGATTCCACCCGCTGTCGGTACAAAATCCACTGCAAGAAGAATTGACACGGTGATAAATCATATCAATCGCTTACTTTGGGTGGCTCAAGTAGCTGTATCCTTAACTTCGCTATCTTAGCCTTGAGCTGACCCAAATCGATACTCATAGTGCTTCTTTTGCAAACCCCAACTGCTAATAATAGTCCCAGTTCTACAAGAAGAATCATACTCCACAATCCCTTCATATACACCACTTCATTTAATTCTATCTCTGCACTTCATATACACCGCCTCAAACACTAGAATCGAAAGCAATGACGATGTTGCGGTCTCGCCCGTCTCCCAAAGCAGCCATACATCCTTATGGTAGGCAAGATTTTCCTCTAGCCGGGCCACGTTATTGACAGGTAGCTCCTTAATTCTGCTTATTGTCAAATACTTAAATTACGTTATTAAGCATTTTCATAGTATATAATAAGGTTTAGATATATGATGATGCATTGTGATGGTTCAGTATGCTAAATCACTTACCATAGAATTGGTGCATACTGTGTTGAGTGACCTACCTGTGACTCTTAGCTCTTTACTGTTAGATGACATTAATTGGGGTTAGTGGCTGAATCAGTGGTTTTGATTATGTGGACTTTGACCAAGCGTATATATGATTGGGTTACCAATGCAAACGACTTTTCAAGCCATGGGTCAGTTGATGAATCAGAGAAAGACATGGGTAAGTTTCTGTTGAAAGTGATGCACTGCTAGACCGAAGCTCGTTAGTCCATCTATCTAATACAGCTGTCCATGTACTTTTAGACAAACTGGCAGCTACTTTGACCATAATTTGTATCTTTTGGTGATTGGAAAATCTGCTTCTTTCTTGAAAGGGAAATGGTCAGGGACTCAGGGAATTGTACTTGTATACGTACTGTAATTGATAGATGTACCATGATGGTTTCTACTCTAGGTATAGTTACGGTTATTTCTACATTTATGAATAATCTCATATAATGCACATGTTACTTTTTTTTTACTTTTCTGCAACTATGTTAGTTCAGATCATTATTATTTTTTCTGACTCAAAGTTTATCGCATTTGTAGGGTGACTAAAAGTTCGGTTGGATGCAAGGGCGAGTTGGATGCAAGGACTGTTTGGTACTAAGTTGGATACAAGGGTCGTTTGGTACATAGTATTTTTCAATTGTCATTATTGAGGGTGGATATGATTCAAGACACAATGTTAAACACTAGAACGTTACATTTTTCTCTTTTGTGGTTATCTTTGTTTCCTTTGATTAACGAGATACAAAAAATTATATGTTAAAAGAATCTTTATGTTATGCAATCATAAGTGATATTTGATATCTTTGTTGTTAAAATCCTTAGGTTTCAATTTTAATTCAGGTATATATTTTGTGAAATTGCTAAATCGTTTTGTAAATATGTTTGAATAAGTGACAACCTTTTTGCTTTTAAGAGTGACCACCATTTGGTCTCTAAATTATATACGAAGTGACCACACACAAGGTCACCGATGGGTGTTAATGAGTTAACGGGTCCGTTATCTTTAATAAATCAGTGACCACTTTCATGACCAACATTATTGGTCACTATCTTTCAATTCAGTGACCCCCTTCACCTCTTAGTGACCAAAATTAGTGACCGAATATATCGTCACAAATATAGTGGCCACCGTATTATGGTCATTGGTTAGAGACGAATTTTTATTTTTGGTCTCTAATAAAAATAGTGACGGAGCTATAGTGACGAAAAGTGACCACCCAGGATTCGGTCACTAAACAGTGTTAGTGACGCATTTTGTACTGATAGTGACCATATTCCTTTTGTCACTAAATCCAGTTTTTCTTGTAGTGATTGTCCACCCCACAAGGAATAACTCCGGCAACTCTCCTGGCCTAGTGGGGCACCAACTCGAGTGAGCACGAGCCAAGACTCGGACCCCTGAGCTCTTATTCCACAAAGTCTCTCTAGTGTGCCAATAGGTTTTGCGGATGTAGGTACCTATATGAAGCAAATGTCAAGGATGGGATTTGAACCTGGGTCTATTGACTCAAGCACAGTGCTCCAACCACTGGACTAATACTCCATTGGTGTTATAACTCAAGTTATTGTAGTAACTTGGGAGGAAACAAAAGTTATGCCCAAGTTACCGTACCCCACCCCGCGTTATGCCCAAGTTACCATACCCCATCTGTAATTTGTATTTTTTTTATAAAGGTGAGTCCCAAAAGGTGGTGTTATGATAAGGGTGTTTTTTTTGTGTTAATGTTGAAATGTTAAAGCTAATGTGGCGCGCTGACGTGACGGGATTTGTTTTTTATAACTCAAGTTATTGTACCTTGAGCTCTTATAGAATTCATAAAAAACACAATTTATGCATATGTAATTGTTATAGTCCCTTTTTTAAATATTGAACATAATATGTTAGCCTAAAACACAATGTGATAGATACATTGTTCATAAGCTTTTTGGATGAATGTTTGAAGATAGAAGTAGAACCCGATGGCATAGATGGTGGATGAGATCATAGTTACTACATTCGAAAATTGTGTAACTGTTGGTAATGGTTCACAGGTCTATATTGTAACCAATTCCTTGACATAACATGTTTGTAATTAACCATGTTTGTGAGTGAAACTGTGTATGGAACAAAAGTAGTAAACACTGAACTTTTACTAATATGAATATGGGACATGTTTATAGACTCCATCTAAAACCTATTTATAAGATGCCAAACGACATGACAGTTGCAAATGAACCATTGTGTCGTTTCAAACATAACTATCTTAACTACCCTAACTGCTATAACTGTCAACGAAGAATAACTGACACTAAAAGGCTGTTTGGGTTAAGGGCTTTTGACCCAACCCATTACATATGTAAGCCTTCATAATTCGACCCATAATACATAAACATAAATACAATACATAGTACTTAATATATACAGACTGAAAGGTTTTATGGATATTTTAATATATGTATGACCAGATTCGAACTCGAGACTTCGGGATTGCACACATTACGTATGAGAATTGATGTTAAATAATTAATATATATAAATGTTATTATTATTAATTATTTGTCACGAAATAAATACTTAACGATAGTTAATATTTAACGAGGTTTGGCTAACGGTCGTTAAATGTAAACTAAAGGGACTAGAGATGAAATTAGAAGTCGGGAAGGATCTAGAATCCCTCTTGGGATGTTAGGCCGATCGGTTATGGGTTCCCAAACCCAAACCCACACAAACTTGTTCTCCAAGATTGGTTACCTATATATACAAACCCTTGTATTCATTCATAACCTAATCTTGGTGACTTGCAAACCTAATTTCTCTTCCTCTTTTCCTCTCCTTGTGTTTGGCCGATCGTGTAACACCCCTTCCCAAGGGTTTCGAATTTTCTAAACACAAGAACAAGTGTTTGGTTTGTTTGTGATCAAGAACCTAGTCTTTCACTTCAATTCGATATTAGTACGTGTGTACAAGAGCGAAGGACAAATACAATTGTGTTTGTGGGATTTCTTGGTGGTCGATTATATTGGTCGAATTATATTAAACCCTAAGCTAGGGTTTTGGGTTTTTGTTCCTCATTCACATTAACGTGTGTTTCTTGATTTGCTAAAAGGTACGCACATTCTTATTCGGTTAATTACTTACATATATTATTCCTATTCTTCCGCTGCATGCTTTGATGATGTTTACTTGCTTTTGTAATTCTTATGATTAGTTAAACCCAACACAGACATTATTTGGTTTACATACAGCGTACTTTATATAACAACCGGGAGAAAATATTGCGTTAGCAACTTCTCCTTTAGTAGCAGAGCTGATCGCGAGATGGATTGGAAGAAAACACTGCTTACAAGTATCTTGTGATAAGTTAGGAGTACATTGCATAGCCATGTAGATAATTTTTGAACCAAAAGCCGCAGTGCCTGTCCAGTATTTTGGAGATTGATTTCTCACAGATGCTTTTGCTGATAACTGAGCCATCAATTTACCCTTTGTCTTTTCAAAAATGACTTCTTCCTTTTCTGGAACTTTTGTTTCGTCCCCTAAAAAGGCCCAAAACCAAGGATCCAATTTTTGTGATATATGTGAAGAGTAGCGTACCATGCATATCTGCATCCATGCCATTGCTTCCTTATTATCATGACACTTTTCTCTAAGCGACGGGATTGCTGTTTTTATACATTCTAGACATTGATCTTCCTTGACATAGCCGAGGCACATGGCGACAGTTGTAGCCATTGAATCTGGTTTATCACCGACGGATTTGAGGTACCACCCACCCTGCTTTGCACTTGTGAGCTGATCGAAGGCGAGCTTGAGATTAAGGCCGAACCCGGTTCCTGGTTGGTATTTCTCACCGTCTCTACATTTGAAAATGTTCGTGTTCATCTTTTGTAGGGGTTGACTTGGTAGTGGTTTTCCTGGTGGATTAGCAGCGACATTGATTAATACTTGTACAAAACATAAAAATGAAATTATGGATTTCATGTCCATTGGTTCACAGTATGTCATTAACTATTGAAGAATCGAGCTTTTTATATAAACCAATGTTAATTAATTGTTATAAAACGTAACGTTATCTTGAGCTTTACATAAATAAATTCGGTACATTGTTGCCAAACGTAGCCTACCTTTAAGATGGAGTTTAACTTGTACACAATTCAAATTCAATCAGGAAAAATGATTTAAAAAAAAATAATTAAAAAAGAAAAAAGAAAAAAAACATGAGCGTATAACACATTACACTTTTGTTATTGTTATTGTTAGCTAATAAAGAATTATTTATTTAAAGTTTAATACTAATGACTTTTTCAAATATTTTTATTTAAACTTCAAAAAAATTACACGTGTCTCGTTGTTATATGTTAATCTTTTGTATTTGTTTTCATATCATATCAACCTGTATTATTATTTTTATATCTATGCTTCCGTTAATAATAATATCAGTTGTATTTAATATTTAAACCCGTGTATGCACGAGTTAAACTAATTAAGAAGAATAAAATGTGTAATCATTGAACATAATAGTAAAAAAAAAATCAAGATACCCTTATTAAACTCATAAGAAACAATAACATGAGTCGTTAATATATATACAATCTCGTGTATTAATTTGCATATCACAATAAATTGTTCTTTCATTTTAATATTATTAGGGTTATAGAATAATCACCGTAATTTGGTGAGATGTATATTCATGCTTATATATTACTACCTCCGTCCCATTTTTATTGTCCCATTTGACTTTGACCAGTCTTTCTTGTTCAACTTTGACCATTAATATATTTATTTGTGTTATATAATACTTGATGAAAATTATTTCAAATGAAAATACATTTAAAATCTAATACATTCATATATTTTTCATCAAGTATTATATAACATAAACAAAAATAATTATGGTCAAAGTTGAAGAAGAAAGACTAAAAAAGTCAATATGGGACAATAATTTTGAGACGGAGGGAGTAGTATAATACAAGAGATTACATGATAACTACATATCCAATATTACATGAGATATATACGATGCATCCTAACGATTTGACTATCCTTAAGATACAATGCTATTACCCTCCCGCAAGCCAAGTGGGGGTGGACCAACACGAAGCTTGGACCAAAATGACTCGAACAAAGGTCTTGGTAAACTCTTTGTGAAGATATCAGCAAGTTACAAGTGCGTGGAGACAAATTTGGTATGAAGTTTTCCGGATAAAACAAGCCCACGAACAAAATGATAATCGATATTGATATGCTTGGCTCGTTGCGAAAGAACCGATTTTGGCTCAAGAATAAGGCCGCACTTTTATTGTCACAAAGAATGGTAGGACGGAAGAGGCAACACTAGCAGTGCTCATGCGCAAAAGGTGTGTAATCCAAACAATCTCACCAAGTGCAGTTGGCTAAAGCGCGATGCTCAGATTCACAACTCGAGCGAGATATTGTTGGTTGTTTCTTGGCACTCCAAGAGACGAGATTGCCACCAAGGAAGATGGAATAACAATAAGTGGTGCGTCTTGTCTCGATGCAACGGGCCCAATCAGCGTCGGAATAACCTAAGATAGTTGGTTTGGAAGCGTGTAGAAACGTGAGAACGTATCCATTGGTACCTTTAATGTATCTAAGAATACGTTTAACTACCAGGAAATGATCTTAGGTTGGCGAATGGAGAAATTGGCTTACTTGGTTAACGGCATAAGATAAATCGTGACGGTGAATGGTAAGATATTGAAGAGCTCCAACTAGTGAGCGATAGAGAGTAGGATCTGAAAATGGAACACCATTGGAAGTGAAATAGGTGTTTGTGATAGTGGCGTATAACTGGTTTCCATCAAGAAGTGAGCTCTAGCAAGTATATCATGTTCATACTTGGATTGATTTAAAAAGAGACCCGAATCAAGCTATGAAACTTCAAGTCCAAGAAAGTAATTTAGTCTGCCAAGATCAGTGATGGTGAACTCTTTGTTGAGCCTGGTAATGAAGTTTCGAATGGTAGCCACATTATTTCCGGTAAGAATAATGTCGTCCACGTATACTAGTAGATAAACAATGCACGCATCTCTTTTGAAGATGAACAAAGAAGTATCTGCACGACTACATGGAAAACCAATGCCGATTAGGAAGGCACTTAAACGTTGAAACCAAGCGCGTGGAGCTTGTTTAAGACCATAAAAGTGCTTTAGACGACATACATGATTCGGAAATTTGGAGTCAACAAAACCCGGAGGTTGTTCCATAAATACGATGTCGGTGAGATTGCCATTTAGGAAGGCATTTTTGACATCGAGTTGATGGAGTTGCCATTTATGAAGCACAACGAAAGATAGAACAACGAAAGATCAGCAACATGACATGGTTTAAAGGTACCAACTTTCGAACGTTTAATCATGGAATGCCCTGTGGAAGTGGATGCTACAGGAACAAGATTGCAATCGCTGGCTTGAATTTGCAACTATACTCAACAACAGTAGAGGTGCCTTTTTGAAGATGACAAAGAGAGTCACGTAGTGTGTGCATTCTTTCAACAAAATTAAGGCTATAGGCATCGGCAAGAGCAGACCACACAGCTTTAGAAGTGGTATGGCCAAGTGTCTCAGCCATTGCTTCTTCTGATAACGATGCTTGGATTAATAAGAGTGCACGTTGATCACTAGCAATCCATTTGGTGTAATCGTGGTCGGGTGAGGTGACATTATCATTAACAAAATTGGGATCCTGAGTAGCAATAGAGTCGCCAACATATCCGCTTTTGATAGGCAAGAAAAGGGAGTAGTTGATTTTCCAGAGTAGGTAATTGGAGGATGTAAGTTTGATAGTGATCATATGTAAGATTGTAGCGAGAGGGAGAGGAGAATCATTGGATTCAGTAGCAGCCATGTATTAGGCTGATACCATATAAGGGTTATAGAATAATCATCATAATTTGGTGAGATGTATATTCATGCTTATATAATACAATAGATTACATGATAACTACATATCCAATATTACAGGAGATATATACGATGCATCCTAACTAACTTAAGGATTTGACTATCCTTAAGATACGGTGCTATTAAATATATAAATATATGTAATCTTGTGCATATACTTTAATTTAATCAATAACAACAATTGTGTTATTCTTTAAAAAAAAGTTTAATGAGTATAAAGCGTAAGGGGTATTTGTTAAATTTATAAAGTTATTAAAAAATGAAAACATAACTTAATTTTATATAGTTTATATAAAATTTAACAACTAAAATTTTATTAGTTACCTCTATTTTTTTTATTTTTTTATTTATTTATTTTTTTTTAGTTTTTGTTTTCCTAAATTTTACACTTATATTTTTATGTTTTTTTTCTCCATCAATTTTCTTCACCAAATGTATCAAAGTTTAACCATTTTCATTTTCAGTTTTGACTTTGAATTGGTTAATAAAAATAACTTAATTTCGCAAACGCGGCGAAATAAAGCTCTCCTATTTAATCAAAAACCTCTTAAAAAAATTAATTGCGCATTTTGTATGTTCTCTTATGTAATAAGAGAATGTATTTAGGATGTTAGATGTAGTGTACTTATAACGTAAATTTATAAATTGTTAGCATTATCAGATAAGTACTAGGGTGGGCGGGCTTGTGAAGGTTGGGCGAAAGGACCTCAAATACCAAGGACCACCAATTTGTAAAACTGCTCAATATGTGGATTTTTGTAAATTTATAGGCTAGTTGTGTATACTGTATAACTTTGTCTTAAAAAAATACATACGGGAGTTAAAAAGATTATAAGCCGTGATGTACAATAGTACTAGTAAACACCAATATTATTAATAGTCTCCGATAACATAACATTATACAAGTCTTTGAGCAAACTTATTGCAGTCCCTCTCTCCTAGCCTTTGGACTCCAATCTTTAACCTGAAATACACGCATAGAATATAAGACTAAAGACTAAATGCGGCATTATTGATCATGTCATGGATTTCGCCCTTAACATAAACATTATTCAATAACTTGATAAACAAACAACCTGATATGATTTCAACTCAAGAGTTACAACTCACTATAATTATTTTGAAAAAAAAATGATACTGGTACCTGATTGAAGTGCAAGGCGACAAAGAAATCTTATTCAGTTAAGGAAATTTTCGTGTGCATGCTTTATATAACAATTTCCAGACACCAATGATGCCGTAGTTTTTCCGCTACAACAAGACTTCATCTCCTTTACTTTATGGGAAAGACATGTACTACAGAGTTTTGTGTCTATATCTCCTACACATTCCACGGCCATGTACAGTGTTTGTGACCCATAAGTTTGATTCCCTGACGCAAATTGCTTATTATGATCTTTATCACGTGTTTCTGATACCGCTTGTGCCGTTAGCGTATCTGCCAATTTTTTCCAGGTACTATCAAACTCAGCAACCTTGGCAACTTTTGCTGGGAGACTTAACGGCATATAAGACCAATCATCGAGTTTTCCAAACATGTGAGAATCTGATTTACGTACCATACATTTCAATGACCATGCAA
The DNA here is from genome assembly GCA_910596185.1 of Chrysanthemum makinoi. NCBI lineage: Eukaryota > Viridiplantae > Streptophyta > Magnoliopsida > Asterales > Asteraceae > Chrysanthemum > Chrysanthemum makinoi. The sequence continues at coordinate 9,860,365 of OU343223.1, forward strand.
TGACTTTGATTTTACGAAGGCAGTTAGATTTGTCTAACTGTGTTATTAATTTTGTCAAACAATCTTTGCAGGCATCAAGTTTGACATAGCTAGGACAAAATCTAGCCGTATAAACCGTTTCAACATAAATGCCTTCGGTATTATAGGCAAAATTTATCTTAGCTGTGATACCTTTGAGGAGTTTGTCGAATGCGGTCTTGAAGTTATTTTCCCAGAGGCTGTTAGGTGGATAGTCATCAGCTTCACATTTGAATACATCGTGAGTGAGTGATTGAGCTATGGCCAGAGTTACAACATTGATTATGATTAGTTGTAGAACAAAAAGGTATGAAATTATTGATATCTTCATTTCTATATGTTCACACAAATTGTGAAAATTGTCATCTTATAAACTTGTATTAACTGTTTCAAAACGTAAAACTACATTAGAATAGTGTTTTATACAACTCTAATTCATTAAGTTTCATCAAGTATATATGAAATTCCACCAAAAATATACTTGTTTTGATCAACTTATGAAGTTAAAAAGTAACATGAATATTTATAAAGTTAGTGTATATTTTGTCAGTTTCAGAATAAATAAATGTTTTCTTTAAAATAAACACATTTTTATAAAAACATACTGAAAACACTTTTTACCAATTAAATATTATATTTACGCATTATATTTTCTTATCGAAAGAAGTATAAAAGAAACCTTTATTTTTCAACGAATAAAGAGTATTAGATGCAAAACACCATTGTTCATTAATTTCACATGTACCTATTAGTGGTGCACATTTCGGTTAACCGGTTCGGTTTGACGGCCGGTCAAAACCGAACCGGTTTGGGTCAACAAGAAAAAAAACCGGTCGGGCCGGTTAACCGGTTCGGTCCCGAACCGGATGTGGAGGCTGAAAAACCCAACCGGTCCAAACCGGTTTGGGTTCGGTTTGGGACCGGTCTAGACCGATTAACCGGTTTTGACCGGTTCAAGCTTTTTCTTTTTTTTTTTTTTTTCGCCGTTGTCATCGTTTTCTTTTTCGTGTATAATAAACTAGAACTTTTATTTAATAAAACGGAGAATACATGATACATCACACATTACACATAAACTTAAAACTTAACACATAATAACATAAACATAAAACATCGATAACTTGATAAGCTACTCAACGTCGACTCGCGGTCTCAATCAGCATCAATCGCAGTGCTTGGCGGCAATACTTCTTGTGTGAGCCTCAACGCCGTTGGAAGTGGGTTTGAATAAACAAAAACAATGCTTACATTGAGTCTTTCGCGTGCCATCCGACATTTTAGACGTACATACGTAGTGAGCCCAAACATTTGGTACACGGTTTACCGGTAAAATAACAATAATCACCATGGTGGGCGGGGGTGGCGGAGGTGGTGCAGGATCGCAAGACGACCATAGTAAAAATGTAAATATAAAAATGTAAGTATAAAAGTTTCAAAGAAATAAAAACAAATTTTATCTATTTATACTAGTCTTACAATGGCAAACATGTAAATATAAAAAAAAATCAAATTTTGAAAGTTTACCCACCTTCCTGCTAAAAAAAATCAAAATTTGAAATTTTAAAATTTTAATATTTCGGACCGGTTTGACCGGTTTTAACTTGTTTTCGACCGGTTCATAACCGTTAACCTTAAGTTGTGATTTCAAATTTTTGAATTTAAAAGTTGTCTGCCGGTTTCAAAAATTCAATTTTGAAAATAGTAACCGGTTTGGTACCCGTTAACCGTTTTATTTTGAAAATATTTTGCCGCCTAGTCGAAAATTCAAAATTTTAAAATATTTAACCGTTAACAGATTTTTTTTTTTTTTCGTTTTTCAACATTTAACAAACTTATACTGAATAAACTTCAACTTTTATTTATAACGTCGGAAATACATAAACTGAAAGGAAATACATAACCTTAAAGAAAATACATCAAAGGAAATACATAAACTTAAAACATAATACGTAAGCATAAAGTCCTAATAGTCGTCATCGATCCCCAGCTTGAGCAAATGCATCTTGTCTTAGTTCTTCATCGGAAAGCATCTCGATTTCACCCGCTTGTGCCTCTTCCACGTAGACCTCCCTTTCGAAGTCTGCGGCATTTTCAAGATCAGTCTTATCTTGCAATCGCTTCATTGGCCCAAGTGATATTTCAAACCCATACACATCTCCAAAGAAGCCGTGTGAGTTTGTTTCTCGAGATTTGATAAAACCCTTCCACTTGTTGAAAAGCAGATTCAAGCTACCAAGTAGCTTGTACACTTAATACATCACGAGCCATTCGGGATAGAACGGGAAACATTGTTTCCTTTGCTTTCCAAAACGCCAACACATCAAAGTTTTCAACTTGTTCACCGAATATGTGAGATAAAATTGGTTGTGATATATCTTTCATATTCACTGTTCGCTAAACCATCATTTCTTAACCGTTTGTTGGGATTTTCTCTTATCTTTTTATGCAAAGCAAGTATCGGATTCCTTCTAAAAGCCCTTGATGATGATGATGAAGACTCCACAAGAGGAGGTGGGTTGCCATATTTTTCAAAATAATATTGCCACAAACGTTTAAAAGAATGGCCAAATGACTCTTTTGCATCATTAGCATAGTTCGGGTTTGACGCGAAACAACCCAAATCAGTCACAATCGAGTCAATAAGAACCTCCACCCGTTTACATTATAACATGGATTTAATGCGGCCGCACAAGTAATTAACGGTGGCAAAGTTTCAAAATATTTCAACAAATTTTCTTTCATCCCGGAAACCATGCTAGTATAAACACCACCATTAAATTCAAATGCGACGATTTGTGAAGACATCAAGAATAGTTGCTCGAGTACCAAATGAGCCGTTGGATAATAAACCCCCGACAATTTTTTTTGTTGCGTTGTAAAAATTTCAAGTAGTCGGGTTATTTTTTCAATAGTATCCCAATTATCTTGACTAAATGGAGCACACCTACCCCTCCCCGACAATTTCTCATCATGAAAATACAGGTCACCTTTTGTCTTAAACCACTTATGAACATAAGATAAGTGGAGTTCCATCGTGTTTCAATATCCCAACAAGGTTGTAAACCAATGTTTCCCGCTAGCTTTCACACATCCGAATATATGCATTATATCTTTTATTACCCTTTTTAAAAATATCGACTAACATTCTTTTAAAATCTTCTTTCACTTCACTCAAATGCGGATCTTTCAATCCCGCTGCACGCATGCTAAGTTAATGATGTGTGCAAACACATCGACTATGAAAAAATTCGCCATTACAAGGTGGCTCATATTCCATTTTTGTCGACCCATTACATTTGTGTTGTTACTAGCATTATCCAACGTTATTGAAAAACAAATTATGTCATGTTAAACTTATGAAACACTTTTCTCAACAAATTGTATAAAGCTTCTCCGGAGTGAGGAACCGAAAAGTTTTCAAATGCTACGACTCGCTTCATCATTTGCCAACTTTCGGGATCAACCCAATGTGCGGTAACACAAAGGTACGAATATGGCAAATTATGAGGAGCGGCTCAAACATCGGTTGTTAAATTAACACAAGCATCCATATTTAAAAAGTATTTTTAAAATCTTGCTTAGCCGTTTTCCACATTTTCATAGCATCGCGTTTAAGAGTCATATGACTTACATGATGGTACTGCGGTTGCATATAATTCCGTACACCTCCGTCGCCATTCGTTGTCATAGTGGTTGAAGCGGCAAACCACGTTGAATCACCAAACCAGCCAATTTTTGACGGAGTAAATCATGATCGTATGCAAAAATAGTCCTGTCTCGAGCCATGGACGATTGACAAGCCCTTCCCTAACCGATTTGAGTGCCTTGCAATACTTTTGTTTGATGTGAGCCTTCAACGCCGAGTTGGAACCGGCAGACAATATACTCAAGCAATATTTGCATTGAGCCTTTTCTACCGTCCGACATTAGGACGTAGTTGAAGTGTTCCCATGGATCTTTTACACGGTCACACATCAAAACTTTCAAAACCGTGCGACTTGTTGAACCGTTGTTTGGTATTGTTGGTGTTTGAAATTTCCATTAGTGTTTAGTGAAATACTTTCGGTTTTGATTTTTTTGGAGTGTTTTTGATTGCTTGAAAGTGGTAATTAACCAAATACATAACACATCTATTTATACTAACATTTGTATGGCAAAATGGTAATTTTTGAAACATATTTAATAATATCCTCCCCTCTTTCAAAATTTCAAATTCAAAAGTTTAAAATTCAAAAAAATCAAAAAAACCCGCCTAGAACAAAAAAACCGGTTAACCGAACCGGTTTGGCTATTCGGTTAATAAAAACCGGTCCCCAAACCGGTGGCTTTTCCAAAATACCAAACCGGTTCCAAACCGGCGGTTATTATAGTAGTTTTTACATACATCCCCACTCAAAATGGTCATTATGTAGGGTATTAATTATGGGCATTTACATACATCCCCACTCAAACTTCAATAATTACATATTTCCCCAAAGCATGTTTTAATAGCATTGTACATCATGCATTAAAAACTTGTGTTTTGGAGAAATATGTGATTTTTAAAGTTTCCTTGAGTATATATGAAATTCCCCCATTAATTTAAGACCGAAAAAGTGTATTATGAGTAGTTATAAGGTATGAAGAGTATCTCATATTCATTTAAACACAAGGACCCCAAATACGAAGGGTCCCCGATTATAAATCAGAAAATGATATTTATGTCTAAAATGTATGCTTAAAATTATGCCAAACAACAATATCAAATCATGTGTCAAAATTAAAGTGGAAATTAGAAATGAGAAAATATGTATGAGATGTGTCAAATGATGAGTTGTTTAGACATGAAATTACACTTAAATTTTAGATCTTTTTATCATTGTTTCCTGATATGCCAACTGCAAATATTTTCGAAAAAACATGTCCTTTTAAGTTAAGAATCTACAAATAGGTAAAGACCTCCAACTTAATTGTTTATACATATATATATATATATATACATACATACATACATACATATATATATATATATATATATATATATATATATAATAATTACAATATAATAATATCCATGTAATATTGAGTCAAGAAATCTAGGTTATCCATTTTTTTTTATTGATACTTTTGAAAACAATCTTCAAAATATTAGTTAGATTTTCTATCTATGTGTTAATTTTTCATGCATGTTCCAAGGCCTACTTTGGCATATATGATGCTTCAATATTGAACCATATATGTAAGGATCGATACCGAGAGGCTCTTTAACCTATCTTAATTACTCAAGTAACAGTTTTTACCTATAAGCATACCTATTTTCTAGCTAACTCGCACATGCGTTTAAAAATATAATTCTTCGATATTGGCATATAATACATGAATAACACGTTAGTTCGGTAATTTGGCAAGTAAGTAGTAGAGATCTACACTTCATGCATTTGAGTTTGACAATGAGCTTCAATCTATTGTAAGTACTTAGTTCATTTATTTCATATTTACAAGTCAAGGTTAGTAAAAATAAATTACAACCTATTCTGTACATTTTTTTATTTATTTTTTTCTTTTATGAAAGGCATTCTGTACCTCGTTGTTATTGTTATAAAGGTACAAATATTAGTTAGATATGGAGATAATATTGGTAGCTGTTATTTAACGAGTACAAGTAACTATCTACAAATATTAGTTAGCTATGGAGATTAAAAAAAATAAAATGTACAGAATAGGTTGTAATTTATTTTTACTAACCTCGACTCGTTAAATAACAGCTACGTTAATTATGTCTTAATAGAAAGTGAATATATAATCATATCATATCATATAAATCAATGTAGAGCACACGCATGGAGCACTTAAATAGTACTACATAGTTACTAACTACTAGTTCTGAGAAACACACTACAAGAAAACAGCCTTTTAGTGACATGTTTAGTGACGCCGTTAGCGTCGCATTTGACCACAGTGACACGTTAAGTGACACAAAGAAAAAGGAGTCAGCCAGAATGAGTCGCAAAATTTTGTGACATCAAAGATATGTCGCTATACATAGAGCACACGCTAGCGGCTTTTTTTCACTTGTCACTATAATAACTAGCGACATCTCTTTATGTGTCTTAATTGGGTCGTATTTTTAGGGACACTTGTAGCGACTTCTTTCACCGACGCTAGATTTACTAGCTTAATGCCTATTTGAATGTCCTTAGTTAGGTCGCTATTTGTGTCACATGTCGCATTTGGGTCGCTACCCAAGTGTCGCTTGATTCGCGCCGGGTCATGTCCAATATCGCTACCCATGTTGCTATAATTAGCAACATCACATCGCTATTTGGGTCGCTAGTTTTAGCAATAATTAGCAACATCACATCGCTATTTGGGTCGCTAATTTTAGCTTATGCTCACCTGCTACAATACGCTTATGCTCACCAGCTATTGTTATCACATTTGTTATTTAGTTGTCTCTCAAAACCAAACAATATGCTACTATTATATATAACAAGAGCATTCGAGAATACGGAATATGATTTACCATATCACATAAAACATCAACAACATGTGAACTAGTTATCATCTAGAAGTATGAATTGTTATATGAAGTATACCAAACGCTTAAACATCAAGCATATAAACTAGTTATCATATTAAGTAGAAGAGAGTTTTAAATGTCTACCAAACATTTATCACGGACATTTTCGGAGGCTGCTAGAAGTTGGCGATTAGACTTCAATTTCTTGAGCAACAATTTTTCCCACATCTTGAGCAACAGCTTTGACACTTCCTGAGCAATAAATTTTTTCGGTTATGCTCGTTTTATGTCCGAGATTCCGTAAGCTCTTCTATTTTTCTTGATTGTGCTTCTTGTGCACGTTTTAAGCTTTCCAACTGATCACTCATGGTACCTTGATCAATATCGTGCTGCTTTACCATTTCTTGAACGCGAACAAAGTCTTCATTATATCCAAGATTGAAGTCCTCTTCATCATTCTCACCTTGGAGCATGGATCCATCAACCCCAGATCCAAAACCGTAATAACTCCCATTCTTCGAGCCAACATGATCTCGCCCATCTTCATATGTGTTGGACATGTTACCAGACCGAGCATCAAGCGCATCATCTACACCATATTTCTCATTATATCGTTCCTACATAGAACACATAACCAAACCCAACTTAGTCTAAATGCAATTGCACAAAACCAGGTATAGCTACCCAAAATAAGTTACAGAAAATGTGCGATTTATTTAACCGAAAATAAAACAAAAATGTGCGATGCGCCCGCGCTTGCACACACACACACACACTTCTTCTACAACTTAGTGCAACGAATAGGTATCGGGCGAAAAGTAAATGCAGATAAAACTTACCCATGTTTCCCTAGCTTCATCATTAACAAAAGTTTATCATGTATCAACAACTCACTTATAAACTCTGTAAAATAGGAAAGAAAACTAGAGACTTTGAAGCTTCAATAAACGGAGTAAATTGTCACCATTATTATAGCAAAGAACTTCTGGTACAAATCTCATTCTATAATGCATACAAGAATCATCGCACTTCGAAAAATGGAAACGATTCTTTATAGCTATCAACAATCTTTTTTCGGTGATGATTCCTAAACTTTTTTATTTTGAGAGGTCTACTAGATCATACCGAACACTTAGCTCATAAGAAAAAAAGAAATTTGACAAAATAGAAAGAACTAGCGTTTAAATAGTAAAATGTGAGGTAAGATACCTTGGCGCATTCTGCAATCAAACTAGTGCGATCACTTATGTAAAAGAAGAACAAAATTCCTCCAAATTCTGACCTGCAGAAGGTTGTGAAAATCAAAACTAATTATTGCATCTGTTTAAAAATGGAAATAGGCGTCAATATAAATCCAAAGACCAAAGAAATTCATATGGCTTACATTGCTCTCAGGGTTGCTCGATTCTCAAGCAAAAAAGAATCATCCATCGTTACAAATCTACATTTAGGAAGTGAAACATGTAAGGAGGGTAGTCGAACAATGGTATATGGAATGCCAAAGAAGAAACTCAACCAACTTGCTTGACTAACCCCGATTAAGTTAGATTTAATGGAAGCAAACATGTCGCTTAAATGAAGTCGATTTTGTAAGGCCTCCTTCCAAAGAAAAACAGTCCGTCATCTTCCTCCTTTGTTTTGGTATCCAATTCGACCAAATTGTTGTCTCTGAGGGATCGTTCCCTTAAAACACATGTTAGTTTTTTTATATAAAGCTATAGCACTCTAAGTTTGTATCTTTTTATGTTTAAAGACGATATCAAAAAGTGTGACAATCAGGATCTATTGCTTCACCCTAAAGCATAATAAATTGGACATACATAGGTACAGAGTGATGTAGCTAAAACAAACTAATCACAAGATATAAGCATTTTTTGTTAATGAAAAAGTAAATAGTAGGTGCTGCTCAAACTTGTATCAACAACTCACTTATAAACTCTCACCTCCTTGTTAACTCAAAACCTATCTGCTAATAGAATCCATCATGTGTAATGACACTAACAAAGCTACCACGGCTAGATACTAACACCTATACACAATCAAATACATATTCATTCTGTACAAACTAGCATATCTACAGGTAAACAACAATCCTACCCTTCAAACAAAAAAATCCTACCCTAACTAATTAGGAATTACTAAAATATAAACACGGTATACAATCATCCATAATCTCAATCTCCGGAAACTAACTTATCAACAGGCTAGCAAATTATACACCTCTTTACGACAAGGCAATCAAGCACACAGAGACTTGTTACAACTAACTTAACTACAGGCAACAACAATCCTACCTAACATCGATAGCACAACCATACAGTCCTACCTAAACTAGCTCCAATTAAAACCGATTGCAACATATACATCAAAATTATCAAATTATCACATGATAAGCATCATATACGTCAAAAATCAAATTATCAAAATTATAATCAACTATCTAAACTATCTAAACAGTCACAAACTATCACATACAAGAATACACGCTAGATACACAAAGAAATACACCGTAAATATACTAAGATGAAGGCTCAATCATAATGTGAGATTCGGTAAAACACTCAAATACACACAAGAAAATACACGCGAAGATACAAATACATCCATCTCAAATACAAATTAAACGATCAAAAATGATGAAGTATGTATACCTCGAGATAAAAAAAATGGTGAAGTAACCTGTGAAGGCGGAGTAACCGATAATGGCGGAGATGATGGCGGAGTAACTGCTGATGGCGGAGATCAATCGGAGTAACCGATAATGGTTTACATGTTTTGTATTTGGGAAATTGGGGAAATGGTGGAATTAGGATTGGAGTAACTGATAATGGTCTTTTATATGGGAAATTGGGGGAGATGTTTAAGTGGTAATAAAGATAAGAAAGTATTAAAAAATATAAAAAGTATAAAAAGTTTGTTTAAGTGGTAACAAATTTGTATTTTGTTCAAAAAATATAAAAAGTTTATTTACTTTCATTAAAGAATTTTTTTTTAAATATTTATATCCTCATTGGTTTATTTGAAATAATATGGTTTTTATATTAATATTTGATGCACAATTGTTTATAAAAAGTTTACTATTTAAGGCTAAAAGTGCTTCGGGTAAACTTGACTCGTCCATTTTATTTATGAAATGAAATGATTAATTACTGTGTATTAAGATTCAGTTTAAAGAGAAAAAAAAAATGTCGTCACTTCAAACATCATTGCCTCCTGAACTTGCAAATAACGCAATTATGGTTAGTTACTTGCTCTCTATCTCTATCTCAGTAATGGAAAAGGGACTTTGGAGGAAATGGTGGGCCCACAAAGAACAAGTTACCGGAAAAGTCACATGTTTATTCATTTAGGGGAATTGGTATATTTTAGATTATTTTATTTAATCAATTATTATTTATAATAATGATAATAAAGATAAGAAATATAAAAAGTTTAATTTAATTTATAAAATAATTTTAATTTAATTTATACTTTGCTATAACCGGGGATGGAGCAAGAGTTTCCGAGGGTGCCCGGGACCCTTTATGACTCTTATTTTTCTGATGTAGTCATAATTTTTTTAAAGACATTTTAAATGCAACTGTTCCATCGAAATGTGTTTTTATATAACAGTTTCAAAACATTTGTGCATTCGGTCATATTTGGTCCTGATGCCTGAGACCCCTAGTTCGCTAAAAGACATCTTTTTAAAAATATAGTTATTATGGTAACAACATGTCGCAATTAGTGATGTTGATAGCTTACTTGCTTTAGGAAGTCACAAATTAGAGACAAGGTTATTGACATGTTGCAAAAGCCATAATTTTAAGGCCACTAGTAGCGATCGGTTTTAGAATGTCATAAGCTAGCGCACGCTTTAGCGACTTCTTTAAAGGTGTCATTTAAATTAGAGACATAGTTAACAACATGTTGCAATAAGTCTCAATTGTTGCGCATTAATGCCAAGTATGGCTTACTTTTTATATGTCACAAACTAGCGCACGCTTAGCGCTTCTTCAAAGCGCCACAAAATTAGAGACATAGTTAACAACATGTTGCAAGAAGTCACAATTGTTGCGATACACTAGTGGCTTATGTACTTTTTATATGTCACAAACTAGTGACACGTTCAACGACTTGATTGGTGACATCGTATTTTTTGCGACTTTTTAGTTGACTCAGAAGACGTGTAAGTCACTATACATGTCACTACTTGGGTCGCAAATTTGCGACATAACTTCTTGAGTCGCTAAACATGTCACCAAATGGCTTATTTTTTGTAGTGACAGCACAATATAACTTAGTCTAATGTACAGTCAGTCCAAAATCATTCATCTCGGTTTGTGATTTGGTTTTTTCTCTTAATATTTCTTCGTTTGATAAGCAATATCGCATAAAATTAACAACGGTTTCTGATCTTTCACGTTTTATATCAGGAAAATATGTATTATATTTGTGTCGTAGTCCATTTCTGTGGCCCATAGCAAAACTAACGATAGGCGATGGTTATCATGTGAATTGAAATATTCTAATTTTGGTTTTAACATGTTGGAATAGAACCTTGAACACTAATACTTAACATGATAAGTTACATAAGAGGTTTTGTGAGAGGTAAGAAAAAGGTTGGCCCTTTAAATAAAAGTAGACCGTTTTTCTTTCACTTGACTTCTTAAATTTATCAGACATATGCTAAAAGAATGATATATACAAATAGTAAGTTACACAACAGCAAAGGAAACTCATTTACGTCGTTAGCATGGATGTATCTCAGTGATCAATGATTCATCTTTTGAGCTAGGAGCAGACTTGATATTTGTAAAGTATGACGCGGTTCTTTTAAAAAGATAAAACGGAGTTCTTTTGTGAGATGGGAGAGTTAAGGAATAATTGTTGAGCATGTTTAAAGCAGAAGACATAGAAGGCCCTGCATCCACATCTTCTTGCACACATAACAGACCAATGTTGATGCATCTCATCACTTCATCTGTAGAACTAGTTTCAACCATAGTTGGATCTATGAGCTTCGCTGTAGTCCCTTCTGTCCATTTTGTCCAAGCCTTCAAATGACATAACCAAGCATATAAAAAAATCAATAACTTGAGTCTCATTAAAAAGTAGTAGTTAGTTAATATGTGTATTAAGACATCGACCTTGTATTAAAATAGAGTAGATAGAAGTATGTAACTTAAACCATACTCTAAACTTCTGCCAACTAGACTTTGTTTGGTGAAAGTTCGGATTTTGTGCATCGACTGTGACATTGTGAGGAGTTAGAATGCGGTCCTAATTTATGAGGTTTTAAGGAATGATAGAGGAGAAACATCATTTTTAGCCATAAAAAGGAAATATGGTTGAAATTTAGGGAAAAAGAGAACCGTAAGGATAATACTTACAAAATGTGGAAGATCGTCACGGTCGTCTTGATCAAAAAAGCTTGAACTATTCTTCCCGATGATGATCTTAAGAACGATGACCCCAAAAGCAAACATATCTGACTTCACAGAAAATTGTCCACGCACCGCATACTCAGGGGACATGTAACTACGACAAACACATTCTTGTTAAACATATTTATATATCATGATGCAATTAAATACTTGATTATGCCATCTCTAACCACTTACTATGTACCGACAATTCGATTGGTGCTTCCTTGAGTTTGATCCACTCCTAAGATCCTTGCTAGCCCAAAATCAGAAATTTTGGCATTCATATCCTGATCTTGCAAGACATTGCTAGTTTTTAGATCACGATGGATTATTCGTAGTCGCGAGTCATGATGCAAAAAAAGCATTCCTCTAGTAATCCCTTCTATAATTTTATAGCGTTTCCGCCAATCCAAATGCCCTTGTCTGTTTGGATCTGCACCCGAAATATCCACATTCGTATCCATATATATCAACCAAGTTAATACATTTAATGAACATTTAACGTATTTCGAATGTGTTCATTTGTTTTGCCATACTAAAGAGAAAGTGGTCAAGACTTTTATTGGGTACAAATTCATAGAAGAGTATTCTTTCTTCATCTTCAAGGCAAAAGCCTAAAAGTCTCACAAGATTTCCGTGTTGGAGCTTTGCCATCAAAATTAATTGTCCAGATGATTTTGATAATCTCTTTAGAGCGACTTCTGTCCCATTGGCTAGAACACCCTGCAAACAAATGTAATATTATTTAGACATTTTGCATCAAAATTTACAATAATATCTATTCATAACCTAGAAATTATGTTTTAAGATGTATATATACATGTTGCAAATCACACATTTCATACCTTATAAATCGGACCAAACCCACCTTCACTAATCTTGTTATCATCAAAGAAGCTTCAATGGTGCTCAGATGACTTTAAGGATCCAACGGTACTCATTTCCGTTTCAACTACATGAACACGATACTTGAGCAACAATAGTGATCTTACATGTCAGCAAACATATGATCAATTTGTTAAGTTCATTTGCATGATTTGGATACAAGTACAAAGTTATGGTAGGTAACGGTCACTAAAGATCAACTTGCACAAATGTTCCCACTGAGGTTGCTCAAAACTCTTTTTTGACATTAAGGAACTCAAGTCTTAATCTTATTTCCTTTGTGCAAAAACATTACGGACCCTGATCATATGGCAAAACAAATGTGGAAGCGAAAATATATAAAATTGCTAATGTGAATCATTTAAGTTTGTCTTCTTTAGCTCATATGAAGTCAAGATTATGGTGCTGTTCTTGCATCACCTTATCTTATTTTATGTCTATAAAGTAGTATAATTCATTATTTAAAGACTATTAGTCGTCCTAGTCTGGCATCATTGACGAAACTAGCTTACCTATAATTATATTCATTGCTATAGATTAATATATTAAAAAACAAAAAAAGATTATGTACTGTTAGTCGCCGGAGAGGATGTTGAAGACGGCGGTAGAGCAGCAGGTAACGAGATTGCTGGAGGATCATTATAAAACGACACATTCGAATACCTTATGAAACAAGCAGGGAAAATAACATCAACATCAATGTCATCATCACAGCATCCCTGAGCTTCCCTAAACACAACTGAAAAACACGAATTACAATCAAAAGAAGACAGATCAGGAATTCAGGAGCACATTGCATCAGAGTGTAAATCTTGGTCGAATCTGGCCCATAAGCCGCATCTCCAGTTGCAAACTTTCGTAACGAGTTTCCACTAGCAGCTTTCGTCCGTAACTTTCCAGCTAATTCTCTCTATACCATGTTATAATCCGCTATATTTGATACGCTTACATGACTTAATATTTCCCATAAGGACGATTATAAAAAGTTGAGATATAAGTACTATTTGAGTATAGCAACATACAATTCACGGTCCAGACTAATGCTTCTATCCCGGTAAGACAGTTTTTTCTTAGCAAAATGTGCGAGTCGTTAACACAAGTTTGACATGTTTCTAGTCCTATGTCCCCACGGCAAAGAGCTACACCTGTGACAATGTTTGGACTTTTACCCGCGGGGGTTTTGTTGAATCCGTAGTGTTTTGTGACTTCCAAGGAGACAGAAGTGAGGGCGGTTTCGATGTTTGCTTGGTACACGGTGTTTTTCGTGAAGTTATTGCTGGTTCGGCAACGGAATATAGGGAAAGAGTTTTGAGCAACGGTGAAATGGAGTGTTTGGAAGAAACTTATAGGAGGTAAGTTGAATTATGAGAGTGGTCTTCATTGTTGAATGTGAAAACGAACTCTTATAACCGAAAACCGAACTGAATAACCCGAATTACATAACTTTAACTATTTATACTAAGAAAGAGTTTTTTTTTTTTTTTTTTTTTTTTTTTTTTTCATATAAATACATAGAAAAAATAAATATTTTTATGAATTCGGTTTTCGGTTTGCATTGCCAAAAGCATATCCAAACCTATAACCGAATATTTAATTCGGTTCGGTTTGGTTTTGACCCATTCGGCTCGGTTACGAATTCGGTTTAGTTTTTTCAATTCGATTCGGTTTCGATTTTTAGTTACTGTGAATATTTTTCAATCCGTGAACATCCCCTAATGACAAGTAAGATACATTTATATAACATTATTATCCCTAATTTGTTTGCAGAGATTCTTACACCAGGCCGAGGCCCGTTTTTCGGCTCAGGAAACTCACTCAATTGTTTCTCCGCTTAATAAAAGTTTTGAGTATATGTTTTATTGGGCTTCACAAGATCGTTTTCCATTAGACATTTAGACAAAAATGTGTAGTTTACAATCTTGTTTTCTGGCTTGGACTTATTTGAAAACTAATAATCTACTGTCATTAATTCTAGACGCAATTAGTTATCCGTTTATGTTTGTTGATAATTTCTCTATCCTTATTATAAATATAGATATTTTATTTTTAAGGTAAGAAGTGTGTTGTTTGTGTGTAATTTTTTTGTATTTTTTTCTTGTGTGTGTAATTTTAGGGAGGTACTCGCTTACGCTATATGTAGTCCATATTCGTAAGGTCGACAGGTCGTATGTGTTATGTTGTGTTACCCCTTGGACTTTCATATATGTCTTGTTGTGAGAAACGGTGTACACTTTTTAATAATAAATCAGTTTATAATTAATAAATAACAGAAAACTAAATACAGACATAAAAGGGTAGAAGCAGAAGACAGACTCTATATCGATAATTAAATGAAAGCAGTAAAGGTCGTGGAATGAGGCTCGTGCTTAACACGATTCCCTTAAAACATATTCACCGTCTGTTTCCCAGGGTACAACGTCCAAAGCTGTTGTACAGCCGGACCGGACAACTTGCCTGAAATATCACGGAAGAACTTGTATGTTTCTGATCGAAAGACTGCTGGAATGCGTCTGCAATTAGCTGTGGTTTTTTTGATGTGTAAAACGAATGAGACATATGGCTTTATTTATAGTGAAGACTAATCTTGTCCTCTAAGAAAATATATCTGCCATATAAAAGAAAATCTGTTATTTCTAAAACAAATTCGCAAATCTTTTTAATACACAAAACTGATTTACATATCTTTTAAAAACACAAACTTATTTGATAAGTTTAAATCTATTCCTAAAATAGATTTACAAAAAACTCGGAAAAGGAAACTCTAAATCAGAAAGAAAAGATACGCACGTATGCAGGCCTCGAGCCTGATTCGTGTTAGCGTGTCGCTGGCTCGCATGAGTTCAGAAGTTTCGAACCCATTTTGACCCAGAAATCCTGAAATCTGCACACCCCTTTGCGCGCGCGCACGTAGGTGTTGGAGTAAAACCAACTAAAAGATTTTGATAGCAAATATCATGATTTCTATATAAACACCTTCCCACTTCCTTTTCTAGGCGATGTGGGATGCACAACTTTTTCTAAATTTTGTGTTTCACGTGCCTCACTTTGAGACACGATATCTCATTCATACCAACTCCATTTTGACACATTTTAGCTCGTTGCGAAGCTCTCGTCGAGGAGAATACAAAGCTACCAAGAAATATAAATATATATAACATATACGTATATTAAATAGTGTCCAAAATTTTCAAAAACTCATTTTGCAAAACCAATTTTCCAACAATCCCCCACATGAATGGAGATCGGTCGAAAACATACAAAAGTTGGTGAAATTTCTGCGGTTAAGTCCTGCATAGGATATGTAGGTGTAACCCTTTGAACCTTCCGTTGTGAGATGCACTTAGTCTCCTAGATTTGAGTAGACGCGATGTCTTTGAACTCAGCCTTGCTACGAGACGACATTATACTTCACACAAAACTCTCCCCGACATTGTCAAGTCCTCATAGTCGATTCGTTATGGTCATGAATACTAGCTTGCATCTCGCAAGAGCTCTTAGGAATTGCGCCCACAACACCCTTCTCGTTTAACCCCACTTCTCTCTCCCATAGGTGATTTCATCTTGAATCATTAAAAATATATGTTTTGTGATTTCTTCTCGAATCATTATGCTTTGTGATTTTATCCTAAATCATTAAAGCCATATGTTTAACCTCTCAACAAGTCACATTTGTTATAGGAATGGACTAGGAAGTTACAATATTTAGTAACTCCCCTACATTGACGTGACTTCCCCCACATTTATATGATTAGGTTGTCCTATTGAACCAAATCTTGGGATCTCCAGTCAACTGGATTAGGTTTTCCTTCATAAAAACTGATTTCTTCAAGTGCTTTAGTCCCATTCCTTTAGACGACTTACTAACTAACTGATGCAGGCTTTATAGACCAGGTTTTAATATTTATATTGTCTCGTTATACGTATGGTCTATCCTAATGCACTAACGGGCAGTGTACCCTGTCGTGTGTAGTGTAGTATTCGGTAAAACCGAGGTCGTCCCAAGAGCTATGTGTGCGGATTTAAACTAAGTCTAGGTGTCACATATTTTAATATGATTCAAGGTAGATATGATTAATTACTACTAAGACAATGAAAGCAAATAAAGGCGAGGGTTGTGATCAATAGAAGAGAGGGGTGCTAACCTAGTTACTCATCCTAATTAGTAGTGTTTACGCTAATTACTTCCATTACTTCGATGGGGTCAAAGTCGCTAGGACAGATTTGGTCGGGTCATTCCCGCTAACCTATCAGCAAAGGGTCCCACTGGAGAAATCAGGTGACCCGTCATAAGTCCATTTGTTCTTAGTCCCCTAAGCCAAGTCATTAAGTACCGCTACATGCCAGATTCATAACAGTGAGTGCCTGGGCGCAAGCATCTTAAACACTCACCCCTTACTTCTTAAGTTCATCCAAACGGTAGGTGATCAATTGGTAAAATCGCACAAGCAGAAAGGGTCGTCAGTTGGTCATATCTTACCCTTCTCACTCATTCTACCTACTTAGGGTCAGTTGGTCATATCTCCTAAGTAACTAGCCACTACCGCCATTCATAACAACCGAAACAAGGGTAGCTACCAACAAACTATGCATGCATACACTTAGAAATAATTATAAGGAAGTAATGTAAACGTAAACAAAACAATTAAGGAATCATAACTAGGCCAGCACCAAAGGTGCTTAGCCGCTCATATTAACTAAAACAATCGATTCAATGTTTAACATTACGAAATACATGAATTGAAAGTAAAGAAAAGATAAAAAGCTAATGCTTATCGTAGGGGAGTGATTTCTCCCTTGGAGATAGCTATGTATGCTCCTCTAGATCTGCCTTCGACTTCTTATTACGTTCACTGAATATTGTGTGTGAAATGGGATGATGTGAAATGCTAGAAATCGTGGGGTATTTATAGGCAACCGGTTACGGGCGTACAGAACTAATTATAAGAGTTACGCCGTAACATCCAATTCTTCGTATTTTGCACTAAAAATGTTGGTTACGGCGTAACTTCAATAAATCTTGGTTATGCCGTAATTGATACAATAGTTACGGCGTAGCTTGCAGCGGCGCGGAGCCTCATTTGAGCTAGTTGGTTACGTCGTAATCTTTGGGAGAGTTACGCCGTAATCTTCTGTTGAGTTGGTTTTCTGAGCCACGCTTTAGTTATGGCGTAATGTGAGAGAGGAGTTATGCCGTAACTGCTTCAAAATGAGCATACTATGATATATCTTCAATAAATCTTCAAATCCGCATCTCTTTAGCTCCAATGCTCGTAATTTACCTGAAAGTGAAATATAGAGGAAAACAAGCGTAAATCCATATAAATGATATAAAATACGAACATTATCAGGGGAATTGACACTAAATATTCAGGACTATTTGATGTTATCAAATATCACCGCGCTTGAACTCTACTTGCCCTCAAGTAGACCTTATTAGATAGATTCCTAAAAAGATATCTCTCATTACCTGGAAAATATAAGTTTACAAATCCCTTATGCTAGAATAAAACAAAGCCGAACACCTCACGAAATGGTAACAAAACACTCAAATCTCTCAACTATTCTAAGTGGCAATTTCGGGGTGATCACTCATTGCACAGTCATAGCATGTATTCTATCATAAGCTTGGCGGTTACTTAAATCTCCACCACTAAAGTTAAGGACCAAACAATTCTCAAAGGCAATATGGGTAGACACGACAAAGGTTAATGGTGATTTGTCATTACTAACATGTCACGGTAAAGTGGACAAAATCAATGATGCATGACCAAATCCATGGCCAAGACACCAAAGATTACTCGCTGCATCACCTAAACACGCTTCATGACTAAGGGTAGGATAAGATATAGGATAAAATTGGTGTAAAACAAAATCAAGCAAATAGTATAAATCTACAACTAGGTCATCACCACTTACCGTTAGCCCAAAGTTCAAGTTTCGAAGTCAAGAAACCGGATCATGATATTACCAGGTAGATGTGCCATTAGAGGACGTCATGATGGGCACACTTCCAACTTCATTCTTCAAATGTGACCGAGGTGGCCTCTTCGATACTAAATCTATATTAAGCTCAATAGTGCTTATAACATCGCACTTTACAATCAAATGAAAAACAATAATTTTTTTTAACATAACATAATAACATAACATCCCCCCACTTGAGATGAACAGAGAACTTGGGGAGTCTTCAATGATCTTTAAGGATATGTCGTCGACGAGAGCGTGATTCCCAAACCTTTCCACTTGAGCCTTGAACTTAGGCAAATAATGACTTCCCAATTATAAATAAAGACTACAGGGTAGGCTAAGGTGTAATGATGTATCAAAACAATATGTTGGGTGAACAAAAATGAAAGGAATGGCTCAGAGTGGTGTATCTAGGGGTATCTTGCACTAAAGGTGAGTGCAACAAAGGGTTTAACATGGGGGTCGAGAAGTCGAGGTGATTAATCGATAGACACACAATAGTAGGCTATTTGGGTGATAATCCTATAATACTGCCTTCTTAAACTAAAAAGTTCAAATACATCGAGCTAACTCAACATACCTCGTCTATTGTCTCGAAATGATGTAAAGGCCAAGTTCTAAAGTTTACAAGCTACCGGCACACTCATAATTTGGTGGATTTGGGGAAAAATTTGGAAATGGATAAGGCTAATCTCACCATATAATATCAAAGGTTATAATGTGCTCGGTTAAGGTCTAATCCAGTTAGGTTAAGAAAAACATGTCAAAATTTTAAAAATGACATAATTTTTCAAAATAAACTAGAAAAACAAGGGCAATAAAGTTCAAGAGACAATTCTACTCCCATCCCCCCACTTGAATTGTACAAAGTCCCTTTTGTACTAAGCATTAAAAAAAGGTGAAGAGAAAAGTAGAATTAGAGCGAGAACTTCCCTGAAATTTGCTCCAAAAAGAAAGAAGGCCCACGAAAAGAGTCGCCTCGCGCATAAGCATCCACAAACAAACTTCAATCCCTGAAATCACACTACCGACAAGCATAATTCTAAAAAAGAAAAAGAAAAATGAAAAATAAATCTAACTCACTTTCGTAGGAATCACGGTTGCATTTAGCGTATGCAACAAGCCTTTTAAACCACTTTGTGTCCGAAGTGGGCGAGTGTAGAATCGTGAGCGCTTACAGGGAACATCCCCACAAAGTTCATTTGAAAACTAATACAAGATTATTGTGTTTAAAATGAAATAAGTGTTACAGAGGGAAGTTACGTTGTAACTCCCATAAGGAGTTATGCCGTAATTGAGCAAAACCTGAGATGCTACACTAGTGTGGCTACCGCGTAACCATTGCCTGGGTTACGCCGTAATTGGAAATGCTCTGAAGAAGATTGCTGCACAAAAGGTATGTTACGGCATAACCATAAGGATGAGTTACGCCGTAACTATGGACATATCAGGTCCCCAATCAGCATGCTATAGCAACTTTTCCCGAAATCCTGCAAAAATGGTTAGAAACACAAAACCCAACAGAAAAGAAATAAAACAAAATGAAAGGGATAATTTGGGTTGTCTCCCGAAAGAGCACTTTTCTTTATTTACGAGTCTTTAAGTTAGACTCAGAGCCTCAGGGCTTTATGGTGGCCTTTGTACTTGGCCAACTTCCTCTATGTCCTTCATCAAGTTATGTCTGACCCAAGCAAAATTGGTAGCAGTGCGGAGGTACTCTTTAGTCTCGAACTTCTAAAGTTTGCAAAACTTCTCGTCCGGCCCAAAATGGTATCTAGTGAACTCATACTTTTCGGCTATAATTGGTGGTGGTTTTTCATATTGAATGCTAAGAAGCTTGCACCTCCTTTGCTCATACTCTTCATCTTCTATGTTAGTTATCTCTGCTTCACATTGTTGCTCATGGTGATCCATGATTCCTTTTATGACATAATCATTGGAATTGGTCTCAATTGATTTATCAGTATGCCCATACTTGCAATCTTCTCGTGTGTCCCCTTTGTCATCATTCGTTAAGTTGCATGTATCTTGAGGAGTCTCTTCATCTGGATTATCTTCGTTCATGCAGTCCTTCCAAATTTTATTCTTAGTGGGAGTATCCACTTTTCCATATTTTATTTTAATCCAGTCGTTAAATCTCAGCCTATCCGACCATTGTATCTCCTCGGTTCTTCTATTGCCATTGGTGGAATTCCATAGAAATTCGTTAACTCCTACTCTATCTGCACTACTTCCTCCATTACAGTTGTTATCGTAAGGACTGCAGGAGGCCCAAGAATCCCCATCAATGGTTTTTATCATTTCACACCAATGCTTTTGATCAAAGAGCCCATGATCTGCGGTTGAATTATTTGTTGCTTCAGAGGTTTTACCGTGGCTAAGATTAGTCCAGAGTTTTCTTTTATCATCATTGCCAACTTCCCCATACATGATCCGCACCCAAGCTTCGAATGTTATTTCTTTGTCATTAGTTGAGGACCATAGGTACTTGTTGTTTTTAACTATTTCTTTGTCATGACCACAGTCACAGATGTCCGCATAAGGGTTACATGAAGCCCAAAGATCATATCCTTTACCGTTGTCTACAGGGATAGCCTTGCACCAATGGTATTTTAATTTGGGGAAGTACTTGTAATCAACTTTCTGAATTTCGTGCCAAACGTCTTCAAACTCGCTTTCCTTTGTTTTCAAGGCATTGCCGCGATGTTTTTTTCCACTGTTGTATTCATCCATTTTCCTTCCCTGCATATTACGATCATTAGCAGTACAGTGCTTGTGTGTGATGGTGGTATGAGCAGTTTTGTTTTTTCCTTTCTTGATAACACAAACAGTTTCGACCGGGTGACATTTTCCAACGTCATCCATATTCAGGGTAAGTTTTCCATCGTTGATTTTTAATGTAATGATTTTTTCGAAAACGTTAATCTTTGCACGTGCGGTGGCCAGAAGGGGTCTGCCCAAAATCAATGGAATGTCTAGATCTTCTTCCTTTTCTAAAATAACAAAGTCGACAGGAAGAGTAAAATTATTGATTTCGATGAGCACATTTTCAACTACCTGATACGCGTATAACGCGTGTTCGGGGTCAAAGGAACTTCCTTTTCGTCGAGCAAGTTTTTCAACACCCTAGGCAGTGAACCTAATCGTTGTAGTGTAGTATTAGGGTAAGCCACGGGTATTGATATTGTTCTCTAGGGGAATAGGAATGCTAGTGAGAAATTACTACGCTAAGGTTGGGGTTGAGGAAGATTATTTTCTATCTTTTTTATATTTTTTAGAAAATGGAAAGGTACGAATCTCGGGGTATTGGATTTGGGGGGTTGGTATTTCTATCGATTGCTCTACTTATCTAATTATCTAATCTAAGGTGAGTGTAGTCTATGTCTATTGTTGTGTGCTCTTATGATGATTAAAAATGTATTTACTTAGATGCTATTACTCCCTAGTTATCTCCTATTGATGGTTGAATTGTCACGTCCTTATTCTTAACGCGTTGTGTCTTCTAAGGTCGTAGGGTATGCGTTTATCCCTAACTCTTTAAGTCTAACTTAAGGTTATTGCCTACGAAATCTCAAGGATTCATAAACTCTAGGTGATTATAAACTAATGTTCACAAAGATTACTCAAGCATTAAAAACACAACGGATGACCTATCGCAATACTAGGTCAATCACAATTAAGATAAGAGACAACCAATCAATATTCAATACCTAGGTTTCATAGATCTAAACAAACACACAAATAAATTTGTCAGACATGGAAAACATGCAAGCATACACACAAATAATTGAAGACATAATTGAATCAATGAAGTAAATCACTTATCTTGTTGTAAAATAGGTTATGGAACCCTAAGATACTGCCCAAGACAGCCTATGTTCGTTTTAGGTTTTACTCCAAAAAAACTACCTCTCTAAAATACTAAAAATTCGAATTCAATATATAGATTTACAATATGCGACGACGTCACTCTTTAATTGTGATGCCGTCGGGTCGCCACCATTAGGGTTTCGTCTTGGCCACGTTAACTCTGTGACGGCGTCACCTTATGCTTGTGACTCCGTCGGCTTCAACCTCTGACGCCGTCTGGATCCAAATCTAGGCCGTCTGAGTTGTGACGCCCTACTCTTTTAAACCTGATGCCGTCACTTATAAAATAGCAATTTGCTCTCTGAGTCGTCTCAAGATGTGTCGCGACGGCGTCGCAATTAAGTCATGACGCCGTCCCCTTCAGTTCCAACAGCTTGAGTGTCTCGATTCTTGACTTTGGCCATTTTCTTCATATATTCGCGCTTTTTAGTCCGAATAAGTGTCATTCCAGCAATTTGCCTTCAAGAGACCTAAAAAGTGAAAAGGAACGAAATTAAGTAGTAACGGATACAAAAGTGATCAATTAAGGGCTTAAATGACCCCTCAAAAGTGTACCTTCTAAATCCTTATCAAATATCCCTACACTTGGTATTTGCTTGCCCTTAAGCAAATGTGCTTTTAGCCAATTAATTTATAAGTTAGGGGTAATGAAGCATTAGTTTAGGACAAATCACAACACATATAAGCCCCGCAAAAGTCATAACAAGCACGGAAATTACATACTAGCACCTCACAAGTAGTGTTTGGATACTCTCATCTCTCGGGTGTATATGAAATATATCAAGTTGGAATTGGAAGATAAACACTCATTAACCAGTCCTAGTACATAGATTACCATTGGCTTGAGACTAGATCATACCTCAGTCGCTTTGGCGTAAGCACCTACGAAAAAACTATCTAAGAGGTCTTCTAAAGGGTTGTAACGTTAGGCTTACGGTAGGGAAACAAAGGGTTTGGTGGGATAGGCGATTTAGTGGTGGCAAGTCAAAAATCTTTATGTTACAAGCATGAGAAAAATGGTGTTGCTAAGCCAAGACTCGACACTCTAAACTCTTGATAAAATGAAACAAACAAACATAAATTTAAAGATAGATGTAGGATGGTAGCCCGTATGTTTTTTTTTATCATTATTTTTTTTACCACTCTATTTTTTTTCTTTTTCTCTTTTTTCTATTTTATTTATTTATTTATTTTATTTTTTTTAACACTTTTACTCTACCGTTCTCTACGATAACATCAAAATAATAGAGATTTATAGGCACATCCCTAAACTTGATTTTTTATTACTCTAACACTAATTTGACCCGAATTGAAAAGATCAAAACACTTAGAGTACATTATTACGCAAATAAAGGGAATTTGAATTTAATGTTCCTTCCCGTCACTTCATAAAATTTAACTTTTCCTATGAGTCCCAATTGTCCCAAAACTGTGTACAAAGGATATGACTCGACTTAGCAACTTATGCAAGTAACTAGATAATTGAACTAAGGGTTAAGTATGATAACAATAATTCACTAAAAGTGAGTGTATACAAGGTAGGCTAAGGCGATTTGGGTGTACATTTGGGGGTGGATTGTAAACAATGCTCTTCATTGATATTCCGGAAAACCGAAACATCACGAGAACCGCGAAAAGGATAGGCTCTGAGGGGTTAACTAGGGGTATCATGTACTAAAGATGATTACAACGCAAGGGTGTGGGGGAATTACTCAACCGATGTGGAAGAAGTAATTATATTATGGGTATCAAACAAGGGGTTATCTTAATGCCTCTTATCATTTAGTTATTCCTAACTAAACAAGTGTAGTCTCACTAGCGCTCTCGGAATGCATCGCAAAACAAGTTCTAGAATCTATTATACTACCGGTACACTCTCTAACCATTAAAGTGGAATGCTTTAATTCCTACAAATCTAAGGGCGATCCTCACATTTTGGGTGGAATTTAAGTCGTAAAAGGTTTTTGTGCTAGTCATATAACTTCCTATCCATGAGACGCTTTATTAAGACTAATGGCCCACTCCTACATGTCATGAAAAATTTTAAATTTGGTGCCAAAATTACCCTAACCGATATTTCTCATGGTTTATTACACAAATGAAATTGGACAAGGCAAGTAGTCAAGGATAAGCATAGTTTCAAAGTTCCCATTTTATTTTCCCTCCCTACACTTAAACTGAACATTGTCCCCAATGTTCCCCAAAAGTATCAAAGTTATGATAATGGAAGATAATTAAAAACGAAAGAAACTAGTACTCCCCTGATTAGCTCGGTAGGATCCGTGTGAAGTAGTGGTTAAATCTTTCTTCAAGAAGAATGTATGCGTGAAAAGCTTCTTCCAATCTTATGTATCTTCTTCTTGATAAATAAAACCTGCACACTTGAAGAAAACAAACGAAACCTTCGCGTAAAATGGGCGGTAACAATATATATATATATATATATATATATATATATATATATATATATATATATATATATATATATATATATATATATATATATATATATATATATATATGACTCTACTAAAATAGGATATAATGCTTGTGGAATGGATGTTTACATATTTTCTGGAAAATTTCAAAAATTTATAAGTAGCACAGAAAACGAGAAAAAGTAGTAAGCTGTTTCTACTCCTCCTGAAGCCGTCAGGTTTCGACCCTGACGCCGTCAGGTTATCCTGACAGAAACTGGTCTGCGATTTTCTGGAAAAATTCTGGAAAATCTATATCTTTAGAATCTGGAAAATTTTCCTGCAAAACATCCATTATGACTCGATACAAGCATTGGACTCGAACAAACACACATGTATTTCTTTTTAATAATCATAATTCTCATGATCACGTTCTTTTTGAAAACATGTGTAATCCTCCCTACACTTATCCCTTTTGTAAAATACCTTTATATGTAATTAAGACGAGGTTAAAGACAAAATAAAGCATTTTTACAAATTCAAACATGAGAATAAGCAATCAATAAAAGATATACGACACACAAACAATCAAACAATTAAGCATGGGTTGCCTCCCACGAAGCGCTTTTCTTTATTTATGAGTCTTGTAGCTAGACTCGAAGTCGTGCCCCTACGTTCCGATATAAGTAAGCTTATCCTCTAGAATGTCATAAGGATCAAACTTATCATTTAAGTTCCTAGTGGTACGTTTGGTTCGGTATACCTTTTCAAACTTCTCTCCATCGGGGTCATAGATCGTTATCCTAATGTGCCACTCTCCATTACCATCTCTAGGCGGTCTATCCCAATTCCACTTATGCTTAGGCTTATCACTCTCAACTTTCCATTTATTCATGACAAGGTTGGTAGGCAAGCTTCCTAGGAACTCGGTCATCTTCCTAAACACTAAGGCGTCCTCGAACGGGTTCACTTCCATCTCCCTAGCCAATTCTTTTTCATGGAAAGTAGCTTGACTAGCGAAGGCTTCATCTAGATAGAAAGTTGTTGGGGACCTATCAAGTCTTTATTAATCCAAGGTACATATCTAGATGGTGTTCTATCCAACCTAATCTCATGTGGGATTTCCTCTTCCTTGTAGTAAATATGCTTTTTGACATCATAAATTGACTAGCACTCCCTTCTCCTACCACTATCTTAGACATCTTGCAATCAATGATGGCACTAGCGGTGGCTAAAAATCCCCTTCCTACTAGAAATGGGCATGTCGGGTCCTTATTCATGTCTAGCACATGGAAATCCGCCAAAAGAGTCAATTCTCCTACGTGTACTACCATGTCTTTTATTATCCCTACTGGATATGCAATACTACCGTCTGATAGACCTAAGATGGTTTCCGTTGGTTCTATCTTACCTAGGTTAAGGCTTTTATGGAAGGATAACGGAACAAGATTGATGCATGATCCTAAGTCGGCTAGAGCATCGAGAGGTTTGAAAGTTCCAAGCCTACACGGAAGAGTGAATAGCCCAGGATCGTCTAACTTCTTAGGTAAATTATTTTGCACAAACGCAGACCCATGTTTTCCAAGTTTTAGTTCTCGCTCATATTTTTCTTTCAAAGCATTATAATAAGGGGCATGAGCTAAGACTTCAAGAACCAATTTTTCTTGATGGAGCTCCTTGTACTCCTCCTCAAGATTAGGTTTGGGTTCTTGGTTGACGGGATTCTCAAGAGTAAGTTTTACCAATGGTACGGGGCCTTGGTACCTCATTTGGGATCGCTTGGAACCCTTGTTGATAGCATTTACCTAGTAGACCGTTGGGTGTGAGGGGCATGGGTGTACACTCTCCCATGGTGAACAAGAACATGAAGTCGATGAAATCGAACTCACTTTTGGGTTCTTTATAGTATCACTTGGGAGTGGTCTAATTTCCCGGTCGTTAAAGGCTTTTAAGAGGGCGTCAAGCTTGTTTGTCATCTTGTCTTGTCGTTGCTTGAAATCGGCTTCAAGCTAGTCAATCGAGTATCTTGAAATGACATGAATCTAGACGCAATTGCCTCAAGACTAGTGGGGTTCCCGGTGTTTGGAGGGTTGAACCTGTTAGGTGGACTAGATGAGCCTTGGGGTGGGTTTCAATTTTGGTTCCACTTAAAGTTAGGGTGATTCCTCCATGAGGGGTTATAGGAGTTTCCTAAGTTATTTTGTTCGGGCTTGAAAGTGTACCACTTCTCTCTCGCTCCGTCGGTACGCGTGGAGGCGTAGTTCACAAAAGCTTGTTCGGGGAGTCTTGTACAATCTCGAGTGTCATGGGGACCACTACACAATTCACAAGGTAGAGTGATTTTGTTCACTTGATGTGAAGACTTAGGATTTTTGTAGGAGCTCATTAGGAATTTAACTTAATCTTCAAGATCGAGCATCCTACGGTCGGAAGATTGTGAGTCAATGGTAGGCAAGGAGATTGCCTTTACGGTTTTGGGAAACTCACGGGGGCATTCCAACTTTTGTTGTCATAGAGAGAAAGGTCCTCTATTATACCCCATGATTCTTCCGCGGTGAGATCACTAAGTTTACCACCGGCCGCTTGGTCAATGGATCGCTTAGTAGGGAAATTGACATGATCATAAAAGAGTGGGACTTGAATCCAAAGATCAATGCCGTGATGAGGAACTCTATGGAGTAAGTCCTTGAATCGATTCCATGATTCGTAGAGAGATTCACCTTGACGTTGTTGGAACATCAAGATTTCATTCCTAAGCTTAGTAGTTCTCCCCGGTGGGAAAAATTGAGCAAGGAAAAGAGAGGTGGGATCATCTCAACTTGAGATGGAGCTGGCGGGAAGTCGCTCAAGCCAATTGCTAGCTTGGTCCCGTAGAGAAAATTGGAAGAGACGCAAGCGAGTGGTCTCCCGAGTAGTAGCATCAAGGTCGATGGAATCGACGATTTTAAAGAAATTCTTAAGATGCTGATTAGGATCTTCGGAACGAAGTCCATGGAATGCACATCCGTTTTGCACCAACCGGATGGTGTCGGATTGAAGGGCCGTAGTTTGGGCTTGGTCGGGAAGCTCAATGGTGTTTCTATAGCCTAGGTGGCTTGGTCTTGAGTATTCATCAAGAGTACGGCTTCTTGGCGGGTTATTTGGTGGTAGGTTGATGAATGGTAGTTGATTATCACCTTCCATGATGAAAAGTGATGGGGTTACTAACAAAGGTCACGAAGAAGGGGGGATAGACTACGAGGAAGCTAAAAATGGGAAAAAGCTTACTTGATCGGAATCAAGCAAGGAAACCTAAACGAGGTGGAAATTTAACTAGCTATTCTATTCCTCGCAGCGCCAAAACTTGATACGCTGCATAACGCTGCTCGGGGTCAAAGGAACTTCCTTTTCGTCGAGCAAGTTTTTCAACACCATACAAGTGAACCTAATCGCTTTTAGAGTAGTATTAGGTAAGCCACGGGTATTGATATCGTTCTCTAGGGAATAGGAATGCTAGTGAGAAATTACTACGCTAAGGTTGGGGTTGAGGAAGATTATTTTCTACCTTTTTATATTTTTAGAAAATGGAAAGGTACGTAATCTCGAGGGTATTGGATTGGGGGGTTGGTATTTCTACCGATTACTGTACTTATCTAATTATCTAATCTAAGGTGAGTGTAGTCTATGTCTATTGTTGTGTGCTCTTATGATGATTAAAAATGTATTTACTTAGATGCTATTACTCCCTAGTTATCTCCTATTGATGGTTAAATTGTCACGTCCTTATTCTTAACGCGTTGTGTCTTGTAAGGTCGTAGGGTATGCGTTTATCCCTAACTCTTTAAGTCTACCTTAAGGTTATTGCCTACGAAATCTCTAGGATTCATAAACTAACTCTAAGGTTATCTTTGGATGTTTAGACTACAATAACTCTAGGTGATTATAAACTAATGTTCACAAAGATTACTCAAGCATTAAAAACACAACGGATGACCTATCGCAATACTAGGTCAATCACAATTAAGAAAAGAGACAACCAATTAATATTCAATACCTAGGTTTCATAGATCTAAGCAAACACACAAATAAATTTGCCGGACATGGAAAACATGCAAGCATACACACAAATAATTGAAAACATAATTGAATCAATGAAGTAAATCACTTATCTTGTTGTAAAATAGGTTATGGAACCCTAAGATACTGCCCAAGACAGCCTATGTTCGTTTTAGGTTTTACTCCAAAAAAACTACCTCTCTAAAATACTAAAAATTCGAATTCTATATATAGATTTACAATATGCGACGACGTCACTCTTTAATTGTGATGCCGTCGGGTCGCCACCATTAGGGTTTCGTCTTGGCCACGTTAACTCTGTGACGGCGTCACCTTATGCTTGTGACGCTGTCGGCTTCAACCTCTGACGTCGTCTGGATCTAAATCTAGGTCGTCTGAGTTGTGACGCCCTACTCTTTTAAAACTGATGCCGTCACTTTCAATGACCTTTTACCCCAAAAAAAAAAACATGATGCCGTCACTTGTAAAATAGCAATTTGCTCTTTGAGTCGTCTCAAGATGTGTGGCGACTGCGTCGCAATTAAGCCGTGAGGCCGTCCCCTTCAGTTCCAGCAGCTTGAGTGTCTCGATTCTTGACTTTGGCCATTTTCTTCATATATTCACGCCTTTTCGTCCGAATAAGTGTCATTCCAGCAATTTGCCCTCAAAAGACCTCAAAAGTGAAAAGGAACGAAATTAAGTAGTAACGGATACAAAAGTGATCAATTAAGGGCTTAAATGACCCCTCAAAAGTGTACCTTTTAAATCCTTATCACTACCCCTCTAGGTATGCTCACCGTTCTATCAGCCATTTCAATCGTCATGCAAAGGGGTTTGATAGGACCTAGATTTAATCTTTTGCACATGGAAAATGGCATGATACTAATACTAGCCCATAGGTCAGCTAAGGCGTTGATATTATGCAAATTATTAATAGAGCAAGGGAGAATGAAACTTCCTGGGTCTTTTTCCTTAAGAGGGATTTGATTTAGGACAACTGCTAAGCATCTGGCGTTTAATTTTACTTCATTCTCTATAACAGCTTCTATTTCCGTATGTTGTTCTTCTTTCAGAAAGCTTGTATTGTCACTTTTTATAAAAGCTTCTTTTGGGAATCCGGCAAGCTCCTCTTCATCGCACCTGAAAGGGGTGTAGAGAGGTTTTCCGTTATTGGAAAATATGGCTTTAAAGAAACTATCCTCACATGAGTTATCTTTATTAATTTCATTTCCCTTCATCCCGGATTCCTTTTCTGTGTCTTCAAGATCCTCATGATGAGCAAGGAGTGTGGCTCTTGTTTCTTGAAATTTTTTGAACAATGCGTCTCTGCTGGCCTGTCGCTTGTTATCTTCTTCCAGATATTTATTTATTAATTCCTCGAGTGAAGAATTTTTTGCTTTGAAGGGATTCTGATCATAACTTTGATGGATGGGTTTTCCTTCCCCATACATAACTTTTTCAATTTGGGGGCTTATATTTTTCTTAGGGCAATCTCTGGTCAAGTGCCCTCCCCCACATGTATCGCATCCTACTCGAATAGCATGTACATTTTCCTGGAGCTTCTTCATATCTCTTCCGAGATCTTCCAATTTGCTTGTGATGGCAGCAATATCTACGGAATTTCTGTCCAGGCTTCAGTTGCTTCATCCATCGTGCCATTTTTTAGAGTGATCAGCAAGTTTTTGAATGGCTTCAATGGCAAGAATAGGAGTCATACGCGAAATTGGTCTTTGGTAGTCCAGCATTTGTCATGTACTCACATTGATCCCTTTGTAAAAGATGTTGACCTTTTTCTGGTTGTTTAGATCATGCGTAGGACATTTGTAGAGGAGGTCGTTGTATCTTTCCCAGGCTTGATACAACGTCTCATTGTCATCTTGTTTAAAATTATGTATTTCCGCGAGTTGTCTTGATACTTTAGACGGTGGACAATATCTTTGAATGAAGTATCTTTTTAGGAGGGCCTACGTATCAATTGTTCCTGCTAGTAATCTTTTTGTGGCTCCAGTAAGAGTGATAGGAAAAATTCTGAGCATAACAGCATCCTTTGAAACTCCTGGTGTATTGAACAGGCTAGTAATGTATGCTACATTTTCAATGTGTTCGTAAGCATCCTCTGAAGTATTTCCAGAAAAAGGATTTGCTCTTAATTCCCTCATGAATTGTGGTTTTATCTCAAAATCAACATCCTCCCCAATGATCGGCCTAGTGATCCCCGGTCCTTGTTCTTCTCTTGTCAACGCCAAATATTCCTCAAGAGTAAGGTCATCAATGTTAACAACTTCCATGGTACCTGAAACTTGAAAAGAGATCGTGAGAAATTGAGAAAATTTTTAAAAAAATGAAATGAAAGACTTAATGAAAATCCTAATATAACTCCCCGGCAGCGGCGCCAAAAACTTGATGCAGGTTTTACTGACCAGGTTTTAATATTTATATTGTCTCGTTATACCTATAGTCTACCCTAATACACTAAAGGGCAGTGTACCCGGTCGTGTGTAGTGTAGTATACGGTAAAATCGAGGTCGTCCCAAGAGCTATGTGTGCGGATTTAAACTAAGTCTAGGTGTCACAGATTTTAATATTATTCAAGGTAGAAATGATTAATTACTACTAAGACAATGAAAGCAAATAAAGGCGAGGGTTGTGATCAATAGAGGAGAGGGGTGCTAACCTAGTTACTCATCCTAATTAGTAGTGTTTACGTCTAATTACTTTCAATTACTTCAGGTGGGGTCAAAGTCGCTAGGACAGTATTTGATCAGTTCGTCCTAACCTATCAGCAAAGGGTCCCACTGGAGAAATCAGGTGACCCGTCATAAGTCCATTTGTTCTTAGTCCCCTAAGCCAAGTCATTAAGTACCGCTACATGCTAGATTCATAACAGTGAGTGCCCGGGCGATAACATCTTAAACACTCACCCCCTACTTCTTAAGTTCATCCAAACGATAGGTGATCAGTTGGTCAAATCGCACAAGAACAAAAGGGTCGTCAGTTGGTCATATCTTACCCTTCCCACTCAGTCTACCTACTTAGGGTCAGTTGGTCATATCTCCAAAGTAACTAGCCACTACCGCCATTCAAAACTACCGAAACAAGGGTAGCTACCAACAAACTATGCATGCATACACTTAGAAATAATTATAAGGAAGTAATGTAAACGCAAACAAAACAATTAAGGAATTATAACTAGGCCAACAACTGATTCAATTTTTAAAATTACGAAATACATGAATAAAGAAAAGATAAAAAGCTAATGCTTATCGCAGGGGAGTGATTTCTCCCTTGGAGATAGCTCCGTATGCTCCTCTAGATCTGCCTTCGACTTCTTTTTACGTTCACTGAATGTTGTGTGTGAAATGGGATGATGTGAAATGCTGGAAATCGTGGGGTATTTATAAGCTAGATCTGGTTACGGCGTAACTAATTATAAGTGTTACGCCGTAACATCCAATTCTTCGTAATTTGCACTAAAAATGCTGGTTACAGCGTAACTCCGGAAGGACTTACGCCGTATCTTCAATAAATCTTGGTTACGCCGTAATTGATACAATAGTTACGGCGTAGCTTGCAGCGGTGCGGAGCCTCATTTGACCTAGTTGGTTACGTCGTAATCTTTGGGAGAGTTACGCCGTAATCTTCTGTTGAGTTGATTTTCTGAGCCACGCTTTAGTTACGGCGTAATGTGAGAGAGGAGTTACGCCGTAACTGCTTCAAAATGAGCATACTATGATATATCTTTAATAAATCTCCAAATCCGCGTCTATTTAGCTCCAATGCTCGTAATTTACCTGAAAGTGAAATATATAGGAAAACAAGCGTAAATCCATATAAATGATATAAAATACGAGCATTATCGGGGGAAATTGACATTAAATATTCAGGACTAGTTGATGTTATCACTAACTCTCTGCTTAAGCCTTTTATAAGCAAATCCGCGATGTTATCCTTTGACTTCACATAGTCAATTGATATAACTCCTGTTGAGAGTAGTTGTCGTATCGAATTATGTCGACGACGAATACGTCTAGACTTTCCATTATACATTATGCTATGAGCTCTGCCAATTGCTGATTGACTATCACAATGTATACTAATGGCCGTTACCGGTTTAGGCCACCTTGGTATGTCCTCTATGAATTGACGTAGCCATTTCGCCTCTTGTCCACATTTATCTAACGCGATAAATTTTGATTTCATCTGGACTTAGCTATAACAGTTTGCTTGGAAGATTTCCAAGATATAGCTGCCCCTCCTAGTGTAAACACATATCCACTAGTCGATCTAGAATCCTTTATGTCAAATATTCAATTTGCATCACTGTATCTTTCTATAACAGCTGGATATCTAACATAATGCAACCCATAATCGCGACTCTATCTCAAATAATGAAGTACCCTAGTCATAGCTGCCCAATGTGCATAGCTTGGATTACTAGTATACCTACTTAGCATGCTAACAGCATATGCTTAGTCAGGTCGGGTACCTGTCATTAAGTACATTAACATGCCAATAATTCTTAAATACTCTAATTGGGCAACACTTATGCCTCTATTTTTAGATAGATGCTTACTGGTGTCAATTGGAGTTCTAGCTAGGCCGGAATCCCCCGCATTGTGAGTATTAAGAATTTTTTCCACATAATGTGCTTGACTTAACACAATTCCATTTTGAGTTCGTATGATCTATATTCCAAGGATCACATCAGCCAAACCAATACCCTTCAAGTCAAACTTTGATTTCAACATATCTTTAGTAGATTTGATCATCTTGTCGTTACTGCCAACGATAAGTATATCATCAACATATAAACAAAAGATTACATATCCATTATTTATATCTTTGACATAAACACACTTGTCGCATTCATTATTTTTGAATCCACTCTCAAGCATGGCATGGTCAAATTTTTGATGCCATTGTTTAGGAGCTTGCTTTAAGCCATATAATGACTTAACAAGCCTACAAACTTTTTTTTCTTGTCCAGGAGTCATGAAACCCTCAGGTAGGTTCATGTAGATTACTTGTTCTAAATCTCCGTTTAGAAATGCCGTTTTCACATCCATTTGGTGAACTTCCAAATTTCTTAAAGTGGCAATAGCAACAGGCGAACACGTATCAAAGTAATCAAGACCTTCTCGTTGTCTAAATGCTTAGATTACTAATCTTGCTTTGTACTTGTCAATGGTGCCATCGGCTTTCATCTCTTTCTTGAAGATCCATTTATAGCCTAGTGGTTTACAACCAGGAGGTAAATCCACGAGCTCCCAAGTATAATTTTGCAAAATAGAATCTATTTCACTTTTAATGGCTTCTTTCCATTGAGGCCCTTCTGAGGAAGTAACCGCTTCTCGGTATGAAGTAGGTTCATTTTCAACCATAAAAGAAACAAAATCAGGTCCAAACAATTTCTCGGTTCTTACCCTTTTTCTTCTTCTAGGTTCAACCTCTTCTTCCTTAGTCTGATCTAGTCTCTCATCTTGGAGATCATTATCAGCTCGCTGTCTCTTATCTTGGACAACTTCGTCATCTATTCTAGATGAATTTTCAGTTTCCTTCGTTAAACAAGGGAATATAGTTTCAAAGAATGAAGCATTTCTAAATTGCATTACTGTACCCTATTGTATATCCGGATTTTTCGAATCATGTACAATGAAACGATAAGCACTGCTATTCTTAGCATATTCGATGAATATACAATCCACATATTTAGGTCCAATCTTTTGGGCCTTGGGAGTCGGTATAGCTACCTTTGCTAGACACCCCCACACTCGTAAGTACTGATATGATGTTTTTCTTCCCATCCATAATTCATAAGGGGTATCTTCTTTTTCCTTACGAGGTATATTATTTAAAAGATAAGTAGCTGTTAGAATGGCTTCCCCCCACATGTCCTGGCTTAGACCAGAACTTATCAACATTGCATTAACCATTTCTTTCAATGTACGGTACTCCCTTTCGGCAATACCGTTCTGCTGAGGTAAATAGGGAGCAGTGAACTCATGTCTAATTCCATGTTTTGCACTTACATCAGCGAATGGAGACACATATTCATCTCCTCTATCACTTCGTACCACCTTGATTTTCTTACTAAGTTGATTCTCAACTTCGTTTTTGTATAGAACAAACTTGTCTATAGCTTTATCTTTACTTTTCAGTAAGTAAACATAGCAATACTTTGTACAATCATCAATAAACGTGATAAAGTACATATTGCCACCTTTTGTGGGTAGTGATTTCAAATCACATATGCCAGTGTCTATCATATCAAGTGGTTCGGTTTTTCGTTCAACCGATTTGAAAGATGATCTTGTAAGTTTGGCTTCAACACAAGTTTCACATTTATATTTTGAGTCAATATGGATATTAGGTATGCAAATAAATTTAATCAAATAACGCATTGAATTAAAATTTACATGTCCAAGAAGGCCATGCCACATATTAGAAGACTCAATCTAGTAAGCATAAGAATTCATTTTATTGATATCATTCTTAACAACCATTACATTGAGCTTAAACATACCATTCAGGGCATAACCCCTACCAACATACATTTGATTCTTAGACGGAACAAACTTATCAGACTAAAAAACAAGAAGAAGACCAAACTTGTTCAACAGCCAACCAGACACAAGATGCTTGCGAATCTCTGGAACATACAAGACAGTAGTCAACTTAAGCTCTTTCTCGGATGTCATCTTCAAGATTACATGTAACACCCCAACCCGACAAGGGTCCAAATGTCACATTATGGAGTCATATTAGAACATACTAATAAAATGCAAGCGGAAGTCTTATTAAATAAAATGCCAAGTCATAATAACGAATGACTTACAAAAGAGAAATACATAATCCAGTATGTCTAAAAGATACGAGATATCAAAACAAATACTCTTCCAAAAGAGTCCAAAGTAATAAGTGCAACTAGGGTTGGTTTACTCAAATGCTCCTACTCTCAGCCCATCAAAGCCCATCATCCCACTTGGTACCTGCCGCATGAAAAAGAAATGCGGCTGAGCTTAAAAAGCCCAGTGAACAGATATAACAAAAAAAACTAAACATAATCAAAAATACAAAACGAAACAAAGGAGACTGATAACAAAATCGTAACGAATGGGCACAATGAGTTCACGAGGAACCTGCAGAACACAATATTAACGGAAATAGAGAAGGAACAGAATCAAAGAAAACCAAAGCAAAGCAAAGCTTCGAATTATTGAACAAATATAAGCACATATAAATAACCAAACATACAAGTATCTGAATATAATCATGTAGGAGTTGATGAACAATAACATAATCAAATCAAGCAACCAATAGTGTAAAAACATATCAGTCAGCGGATCAACTAAATATGAATATGGCAAAACAAACAAACCAGATAATCAGATATACAAAAGCTAAGCAACATTCTATAATTAGGCGAAATCAACTGAATAGAATGTAAGCATGGCAATCACACAAGTCAAAAAATCAACAATTAATAAACATAATAAATATCATAACAAGCTAAGATACTAATAGAAGTATAAGCATGTCAGTCACTAGTATAGGTAGGAAATATTGAACGAACATCATAATCAAATGAAGTAACTGAACAAGAATATAGCATAATAAACGGGTGAATCAAATGATTACATACTAGCATGGCAACCAGACGAATCAAATAGTCACATAATAGCATGGTAAGCGGATAATCAGATATTAGCATGATGACAGATGAATCAGGTAACCATATACTAACATAGTAGACATAGAAATCATGTAATCATATACCAGCATGGTAAACAGATGGATCAAATAATCATAAAATAGCATAGTCAACACTTGAATCCAATAATCATATAATAGCTCGGTAAACAGATGAAGTGGTAATCTGAAGTATAAGCTTGGCAGCCAACCAAAATAGAGTGAAAGCATAGTAAATCAAATGAACTGAAGACTGAGTATAATAACCAAATGAACTGAAGCATGAGTCCGATAGTCAAACGAATCACATAAGAATACTGAGTGAATAAGTAGTCAATTGAATGACTGAATAGGCATAGCAAACAAATGAATCAGAATATCAGATAGTCACATAATAACCAAAATTAGAATGTTGCCACGAGCGCCTAATACTAAAGGAGATACTCCAATAGCCAAATCTACCAAATCACATATCATATCCCATATCTGCAAAATCATATCAAATCCGTCAAATCATATCAAAGTGTACATGGGTAGCTAGCCCAAATGTACCAAACTGTGAGAGGGTGTATTGCACACATGCACCAAATCACCAAAACTGAAATGAGTACCTAGGATGCATCCATAGTCTCCCTGCAAAACAATTCAAATATACATATGCCAATTCAAGACTGTACATACGTATTCATAATGCCCAAGTGCACGCATATCATAATCATATCATAAGGGAACACCGGGGACTAATCACACCGCCCCAGATAGTGTCATGCCATTGGTGCATCAATAACATGGCCATGGTACCTCTATGGCTAGTTAGCTCGGGCAACTAAACAAAATGAATCATATCATATCAAACTGATCGCATCAACATAACGGAATCATATCAAGCAAGGATCTCAAAGAGATGTCATATCAAACGAATAACCAATCGAATATCAAATCAAAGGATCATACCAAGACGAATCATATCAAATGGATCATATCGAATCAAAGCAAAGAGAATACGAATCGAATATCAAATATGGACAAGAGTCATGAGAGAAAAGAAGTGTCATTACTGAAATGACGAAATATTTGTACCTCAGAGTGTGTGCACGAGAGCAAAGCACAC
This sequence comes from Chrysanthemum makinoi, assembly GCA_910596185.1. Classification (NCBI taxonomy): domain Eukaryota; kingdom Viridiplantae; phylum Streptophyta; class Magnoliopsida; order Asterales; family Asteraceae; genus Chrysanthemum; species Chrysanthemum makinoi. The sequence goes on from OU343223.1 coordinate 9,898,264, forward strand.
AAAGCCAATCACCTCCCTCTTCACAAGATCTATCGTAAATATACTCACATATTACCAACATATTCATTTATGCATTTATAAGTATTTTACTTACTGATATCATCATTGTGTCTTTTATTTTCTTAACTTCACATCTGGACTAGTTTTATACAAATTATTTGACCCATCAGAATTATTCCAAAAGTTATAAGAAAATTCCCAGAGGTTCCCAAATTAGTTAAGTAATTTCACAAATTTTTGCAGATTTTATCTCAGAGTCTAAGTATGGTTTAAAAATCCATGTTTCCAGACCTGCCCAGAAAGTGTACAAGAAGTATACCTCAAAATTTTACATTTATTAGACCTGCTTAAACACCTTGAAAAAATTCTCAAAAATTTCAGAAATTCATTTATATCTTAAATATCAATCCTGTAAAAGGAGAGCTCAGAATTCTCTTTGGTTTGAAAATGAAAAATCAAACAACCCAACTGAATTTCAGACTCGTTTTCTCAGCTTTGACACTTGATCCCGTAAAATTCAAAATTACGACTTAAACAACTCCAAATTAGTTCAAACCAATTTTTAAACTTAACTAAGACACAAAATAAGTTTTTCCAACAAAAACCTAGATTTTAACCCTTATGAAACTCAAGTTACAGCGTTCCCAAATTCAGCTTCCAAAACAGTCCCGTGTCAAAACCCGTATAAAGTTAACATATTACATGTTTTACTTACCCAAACGTACCCATGACCCATGTAAGCCATAAAACCTGTTTTAATATCATTCTAACATGTTTATCATCCATATTTTCCACCTCATGAATTTTATACACACTCGTTATAAAGTTTATGAACCAAACAACCCGACGATTCACATAAAATCATAAAGACACTTGTTTAACAAAATGACTTAGGGTTTCGTTTATTCCCATCAATTAAGGTGTATCATGAGCCATTTTTAAAGCTTGATAAAGTAGTGATTATGAGTCCATCAAAGGCTGAAACAAAAAGGTCGAGGCAAAACGAAAACACACATGGGTCGAACATAATTTAAATTCCAGATTTATAGCAGGTTTATACCTCTATTCCCATCACAAACCAACGAACCCCAACAAATTTTAAACGAGCAAGGACATAATCAAGACCCTTGAGAGTCGACTGGAAAACAAAAGAAATAAGTAAACATGATACCTTGGTCGATTTTTACACACAAGAATAGGTAGACGAGAACAACCCACTCGACCCCTAATAGCACACGATCATAACACCAACTTGTGAACCCACAACTCCTTGCTGATGCTGCGATTCAGAATCACCTCACACCCACGATCACCTTGCTTCTGCTGTTACTCAAACGTTCCCTAGGAATTGTAGAAAAAGATTGCCGCTTCTCTTGAGTTATACCGTTTTAGGGTTTAGGGTGAATAGAATATAGTATACGGTTTAAAAAGAGATGAGGGAATAGGGGCAAGTATTTTAGCCGAAAATTTTTGAGATATGGAGGACTCTTTCCTATTTCAAAAATGAATGAATCTAGACATTATATGAGTATACAAGTAGTGTACAAAATAATAATAAAAGTTGCCTAGGAAAAATGTACATGTAAACATATATATAAGTTAATGTAATCTTTTTATTTACTTAGGTTAAAATTATATGTAAACATCATATTATATAGTTACTATAGATTTTATAAGTGGAATAATGTAGTCTTTTATAATGCGCGTTCAAATTCTTAATTTAACTCGTCTTCTATAAATTCTAAAATTTTAAGTTGTGACGCTATTAAAGTTCAAATATATGACAAAAAAATTAGGAGACGAAACACACCCCTTGGAACTTTTGTTTCACAATTGCAGCTTTAGGAGCAAGGTACTCAGACTTCCCTTTGATCTTTTTGTCATTCTTTCCTTTTCCTTTGCCTTTACCTTTGAAATTAAACTTTGAAGATGAAGAAGCATGCTCAACCATATTTGCCTTGGCAGAATCAGGCGTATAAGTGTTTTTCTGAGCAAGCTTGTTGTCCTCTTCAATACGAAGATGAAAAACCAAGTCTTCAACACTCATCTCCTTTCGCTTATGCTTCAGGTAGTTCTTGAATTCTACCCAGCTTGGAGGTAACTTTTCAATAATAGCAGCAACTTGAAAAGTTTCACTCAAGGTCATTCCCTCAGCATGAATGCCATGTAGCAAAACCTGCAGATCTTGAACCTGACTTATCACATTCTTTGAATCAACCATCTTGTAATACAAAAAATGAGCTACCACGAACTTCTTTGTACCAGCATCCTTAGTTTTGTACTTGCGTTCCAATGACTCCCATAATTCTTTGGTAGTCTTGGTCTTGCAGTACACGTTGTACAAAGAGTCCACCAAACCATTCGAACATAGTTGTGACACAAAATGTCCGAATGTTTCCATGCTTCCAAGGCTTGAACAGCCTGTTAATTAGAGGATTGACCTTCTGCAGGAGGTTCCAAGTTAGGTGGGTTCTCTTTTAAGAACCGCGCAAGGTTCAAAGTAGTGAGATAGAAGAACATCTTCTGTTGCCACCTCTTAAAATTCTGCCCATTGAATTTCTCTGGTTTCTCAAAGATGATTAGCAACCGTTAGTAATCGCGCACTGCCACGTTCACGGAGTAGTCACAGGAGGGTTAGTGGTGTTTGTCATCCTGAAAATTCAAACACAAACAGTTAAACAAACTGTTGTAAATGGTATCTACTTGTACCAGATCTGATTCAACAAAACTCTATCTTGGTTTCGATGGATCGAGTTAATCAGTTTAATAGAAACTCAATCTTGGTTTCGTTATAAACTGATAAAAACAACTACTTAAAAAAACGTTATAGGTCTGTAATCCAAATCTCGATTTTTAAATCTGTTTAATTGAAATTGATTTCCAAAGAAACTCAACTAGGTTTCGACAGAAAACAATTTAAAAAAATCTGTTAATAATTAATCTGATTTTAACAAAGTGTTTTTAAATTCGGTTAAACTGAATCTATTTTAAGACTGTGGGAAACGGTGTACACTTTTTAATAATAAATCAGATTATAATTAATAAATAACAAAATGTAAATAACATAAAACTAAATACAGACAGAAAGGGGTAGAAGCAGAAGACAGACTCTATATCGATATATAAATGAAAGCAGTAAAGGTCGTGGAACGAGGCTCGTGTTTAGCACGATTCCCTTAAAACAGATTCGCCGACTGTTCCCAGGGTACATCTTCCAAAACTGTTGTACAGTCGGACCTGACAACTTGCCTGAAACGTCACAGAAGAACTTGTATGTTTCTGGTCGAAAAACTGCTGGAATGCGTCTGCAATTAGCTGTGGTTTTCTGGATGTGTAAAACGAATGAGACATTTGGCTTTATTTATAGTGAAGACTAATCTTGTCCTCTAAGAAAATATATCTGCCATATAAAAGAAAATCTGTAATTTCTAAAACATATTCGCAAATCTTTTTAATACACAAAACTGATTTGCATATCTTTTAAAAACACAAACCGATTTCTGTAAACTTATTTGATAAGTTTAAATCTATTCCTAAAATAGATTTACCTAAAATTATGGAAAAAGGAAACTCGAAACTGCAGCAAAAAGATACGTATGTATGTGAGGCTTCAGAGCTGCATTCGTGTCTGCAGGTCGCGCAGGCTCGCATGAGTTCAGAAGCTTCGAACCCATTTTGCCCCAGAAATCATGAAATCTGCACCCCCTGTGCGCGCGCACGTAGGTGTTGGAGTAAAACCAACTAAAAGATTTTGATAGAAAATATCATGATTTCTATATAAACACCTTCCCACTTCCTTTTCTAGGCGATGTGGGATGCAAAACTTTTTCCAAATTTTGGGTTTCATGTGCCTCACTTTGAGACACGATATCTCATTCATACCAACTCCGTTTTTGACACAGTTTAGCTCGTTGCGAAGCTCTCGTCGAGGATAAAGCAAAGCTACCAAGAAATATAAATATATATAACATATACATATAATAAATAGTGTCTAAATTTTGCAAAAACACATTTTTCAAAATCAATTTTTCAACAGTTGTGATGAATAAGATGATACATTCAGAAAACAAAAACAATATATTTTTTCTTTGGGTTTTTCTAACTTGTGCTCTAGGGGCACGAGTTAAACATACTAAAATTACACTGAAAGTACACATGGACCAACATAAAAGTACATTTGTTTGTACTTTTATGTGGATTCATATGTACTTTTTGGTGGGTGCTTGTGTACTGTTGGTGTTCTTCACTTGTGCCCCTAGGGCACAAGTTAGAAAAACCCTTTTTCTTTTTTGTAGCGAAAAGTTAAAACTCACAAACTCATTATTTAATATTTAGTATATCTTTCTACCTTTACTTGTTTATATTTTTCTCCAACTAAGTCATTTATGGCTATAGAGAGCTATGTAGATACTAAAGAGTTGTTGTATAGTAAAACTTTGACTATTTCACCTTTAGGGCCCGTTTGTTTTGTGGGTTTTGGGCTTGGGGATTGGATACGGGCTTGATAAACGTCATTTGGTTGGAAGGGATTGGTTTTGGATGTGGGATTGAGACCAATTATTTCACTTTTCACAAAACCCTCCAAGGAAGCCTGGATTACTACTAAATCGCCTGACATCAGTACTTTTCTTTCTCTCTCCTATAAAATCATCTCCATCTTTTTTTGTATCTTGATCAAAATTTCATCAATCTTTATGGTAATTACACCATTGTAATTCTCTTAATCAACAGGTAATCACTAAAGCCCCCCATTTTTTTTCGTTTTGTTTTGTAGATCGAGTAGTTTTTCAACAAATCAAGTGATAATCAGTGGATAAATTTAAATAGGAGTTTAACTCTTGATTAATTTAAATTATCTTTGTTCTAGCCTTTTATTTTCTATGCAATGTTTTGTTTCTAGAGAGGAGATATTTGATTGTTAATAACCAATTGTTCTTGCCTGTTAAGCCCCCTTTGAGTCTTTGATAAAAACTCAGTTTACTGCTTGTTTTGATATTTGTATTATTAAAAATCATGGATGTAAATTAATTTCGTGTTTTTATATAGCACTTAGGTTGTTACTAAGTTTTGGATTTCATGTTTCATAAACAATCTGATGTTTTTTTTTTCTTTTTCACAACAATAGTATCTTTTAAAGAAAATGATTGTTTTTATATATTTTCATGTAGAAGAAAATGACACGTACTCCCTCAGTAGCAGGCAATGTCGTGCCCTTCATATCGTTCAGATTATTAATTCACTCGTTAGTGTGTTTAATGTAGTGTTCATGACTTGGCTTCGTTTATCATTGTTGCGTATAAATATAACAAGGCCTCTCATAAAAAGTTAGGAACAAAAGAGGCTCGAAAGAATGATCTGGTTAAATAGGCTAACGAAAGAATCAGACATCATTTGTATTTGTCAACTTCGAATGGATAGAAGTACATTTGTAACATTGTGTGAGATGGTAAGAGATATTGGAGGTCTAAGTGAGTTTGACTTACTCCCCCCCCCCTTTGCTCTGGTGATTTGGGCAACCAATCCCTAAACCCTAATCGGTTTTTCCTAATCGACTCCCTATTAATTCATATAGCAATTCCGTCCAAAGCCTGATCATTCTTTGATCTTGTGTTGGTGTGCGTTGCTATTTGATTTCCTAGGGTTTCGTCCTTTTGGTTTAATCGTTTTTTGGTTCTTTTCTTAATCGCTAACTTAGGGTAAATTGGTGTGATCTGACCCTCTACCGCAATCACTACATCAATTATTCGATCATTTTTATAACTATGGGTTAGTAACGTGATTAAATGTGCTATAAACCCTAGTTTTTACTAGGGTTTTACTCGGTTTTTTGAAGCAGGACGTAAGCTTTGTGTTATTCTGGTTACATATTGGTGTTGGGTTTTCAGTTTTTTTGATGTCTAATTTGGGAGAGACGACTATTCCGTGCAAACGAGGGTAACATGAATGTTAATGGTGATGACATGTCCGATCACGCTACGATTTGAGGTATACTTGAGGGTTTGGATGTTGCTTCTGCTGGATCGATATCGCATTGATCAACCCTAGGGTTGATGCAATTAACTGATTCGGTGTTGTACAACAACTCTGCCGATGGGAGTACTGGGTCAAACGAGAGTCTTGTTGATCATATATAATGTGATGGGCCGATAACGTGAATAAGGTTAAGGATAAGGTTGTTTTGGATGATTTGGAGCAAAGCCATGATACCCCTACTTCTGATTCGGCCTCTAATGTTTCAAAACAGCCTAATGTGGAGCAATTGATTGCTAATGCGCATCAGAAATTTGATGAAGCTATGAATAAAATTGACAATGATATTGCTAAGATGGCTTCATCTTCTGATGTGAACAATTCGAGTGGTATTGGGCTTCAATCTAAGTCGAATGGTACTAAAGTTTATTCAGCAAATACTCCTCCGGCTTAGTTTTGATGTGGCTATGCAATCCCGGATGTATGGTACTAATCATAGTGTTACTTCTGATCCTAATGCACCCAAGGTTGTTACTACTAGTGGTAATGGAGTTAAGTCGGTTTCTTACGCGGGTGTTGCTTCTAATGAATCCCGAAACACGGTCTAATTTTCGAGGTTAGAATGCGCAAAAGAAGGATGATGTTGACCTTTTAGTCCCAATGAAAGTGGTGGAAGAGGTGAACATGAGGTTTGAGAATACTCTCTATGGATACTTCCTTGGTCAACGCTTTGCTTTTCCTGTTGTTGACTATTATGTTCGCAATACGTGGGCTAAGTATGGTTTACAAAAGGTTATGATGAACGCTAAGGGATTCTCCTTTTTCAAGTTTAATTCGAAAAAAGGCGTTGATGATGTTCTTGATAATGGTCCTTGGTTGATTCGTAATGTTCCTATTATTCTCAAACCATGGACATTGAACACCAACTTGCTTAAAGAGGATTTGACTAACATTCCGGTATGGGTTAAATTCCATGATGTTCCTTTAGCTATGTTTTTTATGAACGGGCTCGTCTTCTTGCTACATTGATTGGTACGTCCAAAAGGTTAGATGCTTTTACTAGTCAAATGTGCAAAGAATCTTGGGGCCGTAGTAGTTTTGCTAGGTGTATGATTGAAGTGAAGTCGGATGAGGTTCTTAGGGATAGCCTCACTGTCGAGATTCCTTTACTTGATGGTACCTGGTTTGACTATTGAGAAGATCCGTGTTGAATATGAATGGAAACCGCCTAGATGTGAGAAATGTCGGGTATTTGGACATACTTTGGTGGATTGTCCCAAGGTTGTGATTCCGACTGCTCAACCTCATATGAACGTAAGTGATGGTTTCGCATCGCTAACAATAAGAAGAAGGGAAAGCAAGTTGGGCGAATCCGGTCGAGGAGGTTCTACTAAATCTGTGGTGGGCAAGCATTTTGAATATCGACCCAAAAAGCCTCCTCCTGAACCCAAGAAAGTAAATGTCGGTAAGGTGATGGCTTCGATGTGGCCGGTAACGAGTGGAACCCGGGATCACTACGTCTAATAAGTTTGATGCTCTTAATTTGGAAGATACAGATGTGGATACTGGTCGTACAATGGAGGTTAATGAGGATGAGTTGATTAAGACTGGTTCTACATCACATGTACCGCTTGTGAGTGATTCAATGGGAACAATGGATGTTGGTTCTAATCCCATAGTTGAGAAAATTGGTAAGCTTGAAAAACTACTTATTGATGGGAAAGCTACTCTTGTGGATGATGAAGGTCAACCTATTCCGTCTACCTCTTCTACTAAGAGAGTTAACCCTTTTTCTAAAGTGGGAGATTGAGGTGTCGATTCTCAAGATGAGGTTGTTGCTAACCCATTTGATGAGTCTGCTAATATATTTGGTGGTGGCCAAGAGTTTGAGGATGAGTATGATGACTATGACTTCGATGACTATAAAGCTAAACAGGTTCGTGATCTACCAGGGAATTTGGATGCCTTTAATGCCATGTATGGCACAAAGTTTCAAGGTCCTAGGAAGTAAATTTATTTCGTTGTGTCATATGTTATCATTTGAGTAGTGGTTTGCTTTCTTGTTTAGAAAATAGGAAGTATCTTGTTATGTAAGCTTTTTGCCTATGTAACGGGCTGGGATATGGGATTTCTCTCATATCCTTTGTTCTTAAACGTTTATTTGGTTAATATATTTACCAGGGTGCAGGATTACTCCCCTTTACCCAGATATTGGAGGTCTAAAAGGCACAAAAAATATAACATTGGAAGAAATAATTGCTCTTTTTTTATATGTATTGTCTCATCACAAAAAGAATAGAACGATTAGCCTACTTTTTTTAAGAAGCGGAGAAACTATAAGTCGACAATTTAATCGACGTATTTTAGCCATCTTGAAATTGCATGAGCAATTGCTTCAAAAACCGCAACCTATCACTGAAGATTGTGAAAGCAATCGTTGGAGATTTTTTAAGGTAAGTTTATTTTGATTAAAAATCTACATCATAGTTCATGTATAATATGATAATATCTATTAGTTGTTCACTATAAATTAACGATTATGAAAATTAAAGGGATGTCTAGGGGCTTTAGACGGGACTTCAATTAGAGTCACACCTCCATCTAATCAGAAACCAAGGTATCGGACTAGAAAGTCAAACATAGCAACAAATGTGTTGGGTTTTTGTTGTCCAAACATGCAATTCATATATGTTTTTCCCGGTTGGGAGGGCTCAGCGCATGATGGTCGTGTGTTAAGGGATGCCATAACTAGGGACGATGGTCTTAAAATCCCTCAAGGTATATGTGTCACAACATTCCTATATATTTTCTATGTAGCTAATGTGTACTCGAACTAATATAGTTTTTGTATTGTTCAACCTTGAAGGTTGTTATTATCTGGTGGATGCTGGATATTGCAATGCTCCTGGATTTCTAGCCCCCTTTCGAGGCGAACGATATCATCTTAATGAGTTTCATGGTCAACAACCACAAAAATCGGAAGAGTATTTTAACATGAAACATTCAAAGGCTAGAATTGTGATTGAAAGATGTTTTGGTTTGCTAAAAGGGTGTTGGAAGATATTAGCTTCGCCTTCCTTTTTTCCAATAGGTACTCAAGTTCACATTATCCTTGCTTGTTGTCTTCTACATAATCTAATAAGGAAGTACATGAGCGTTGATCCACTAGAGTTTGAACAAGTTAAAGAAGACGAGATTTAAGGTGAAGAGCCATTGGGAGATGATGGTTATTTAACACATATTAACCCAACTGATGAATGGTCCAACTTTAGAAAAATTTTGGCACATCAAATGTTTAATAGTTGGAGAGAAGAATCAGATATTTGACATGTACCGGATACCATGACACGACTGCATTTGCTGGTTGTGTGCGGTCTTGACCCTCAATATTAGACTGTTTAATGGTCTACTCCATAGTTTTTGCTAGTGTCATGTTTTTCGTAAACAAAGCAGATTTGTTTTTTGTTTAGGTGGGCTGCTAATTTGAATGCTCATGCCCTTCTACTGATGTATCAGTATGTATCCATATCTACTGGTCCTTTTTTTGTGCATGCTGCTAGTATTCAAAAGTATTGTATCACCCTTTGAAATCTCATTGTGTGCTATTATATTGTTCGAATTGTTGGACGCTAATTACATAAGTCTTGTTGGACAAGGTTCAATTTGTAACAAACTGAAGCCTAAGGGTTGAACATGTTAGTTTGATAGTTATAGCGGTTATTGGTAGTTATTGGTAGTTACAGGAAGTTACACCTGTTGGTGAAGGGACATGATGGTTCGTATGAACCTCTATATAAACAGATGTATATGTAACGTTTTATAGTGTGTCTTAATAACAATGTAACAGATTTATGTTGTTTATAATATAGAATCATTCTTGTCAATCGTGTGCTTGTTGAATTCAAGACCGTTGCAACGATTCTACATTGGTATCAAGAGCCAAAGGTTCAAAACCTGGGAAAAACAAATCAAGAGTGAAGGTTGCAAGATTACAAGTTTGATTCAAGTTTTTGATCAAGAAGATCAAAAGACTTAGAAGGGAAGAGACACCAAGGACGTTGGAAGAAGATAGTGCACGATCGAACCAACGGAGTTGCAAGATAGCAACGACTTCAATCCACTCTTGAAGGAGAAGAGGAACATGAATCGATTGAAGGAAAACGTTGACATCAAACGGATTGGTGGGTTAAAACTTTGTTGGTAACAACGAAGGGAAGAAGAAGGAAACTCTTGACGTGACTCGAGGAAGCGGAACAAGAGTAGAATAGCTTAGGATTTTTCTATGACTCACCGTAACGCCATTACAGGAAAGGAAAGAGACACGTCGTCTTGGTTAAAAGGACGAGTGGTTGGAAAACTTTGTGAAACCGGGTTAAACAAGACACAAAAGTTGGAAACACGCGGGGTTAAAACGTGAGTAGTGAACGTTGTTATGGAAAGGCTTGAAGGTATAACCAAGAAGGAAAGGAGTACTCAAGGATTATTGTGGAAAACGCATCAAGGCGACACAAGGTTACAACAACAACGACAAGGAAACAAAAATAAACATATCATTTGTTTTGGTGAAGAATACTGTGAGGGGTATCAAGTTTGTGTGTAGGAAAGCACTTGGATTTCGAGGCAAAAGAAAAACACACACGAGATCACTTGAAGGAGACCATGAACAACTACGCTGGTTGGAAGGATACCGTGAACAAGAGGGATCTAAGAGACGCTTGGAGACGAAATCAAGAAGACACACAAGAAGGACCCGGTGGCTTGAAGACCCACATCATTATCGAGGTAGCCTATGCGATGGGGTTCCCGAAGGAATATGCGAGTGAGTTAGAGGAGTGCTATGGGACGACTGAGTCTCTTAGAGCCTACTATGAAGTGGCAAGGATTTATTCCACGGCTTATGGATGTACCAAAGGCAAGGAAACGCGAGGGTACAAGTGGAATAATGACAAAGGAATTGTCAAGTGAAAAGACAAGACAAGGGCATATTGTAACCAAGGCAAGGCTGGTTGATGAAAATGAAGAGAACGCGGAGAAGAGCATGAAGATTCTAAGAAAGACTTAAACAATTAGGGAGGAATTGTTGGACGTTAATTGCATAAGTCTTGTTGGACAAGGTTCAATTTGTAACAAACTGAAGTTTAAGGGCTTTAAACATTAGTTTGATAGTTAATAACCGAATAGCGCTTATTTGTAGTTATTGGTAGTTATTGGAAGTTACACCTATTGGTGAAGGGACATGATGGTTCGTATGAACCTCTATATAAACAGATGTATATGTAACGTTTCATAGTGTGTCTTAATAACAATGTAACAGATTTATGTTGTTTATAATATAGAATCATTCTTGTCAATTTTGTGCTTGTTGAATTCAAGACCATTGCAACGATTCTACATGAATGCTATGTTGTGGTTTGTTGTTAATTTGATGATTGTATTTGTATTGCACTCATACTCAGATTCCCAAAGATAATAAACAAATCTTTTATATAATAAAACAAAACCTCTAGTAGGAATTTTTCATTTCAAAAAAATCAATTCATACCTTATTTAATAATAATTGAATTTTTATTATCTTTTTATTAAAGTTGTTTAATAAAAAAAAGGCTTTAATATTTCTTAATTTGGCAAAAACTTTTAAAAATTCGTTTTCCAATAAAAGATGTAAAGAAAATCAGCAAAACACATGTACTCAGGTGCTGGTTTTTAATAGAACTCAATCGATAGACGTTAAACGTCGATAAAACTAATCAATAGTTATCAAAGTTTGGTGTTGCTTTAGTGCAGTTACTCATCAATCACAAATAAATGATCAACGAATTAAAGGTAAACTACTAGGCTTTTTTTTAAATAATTAATCACTTAATTCATCTAATCAACGTGGTTTTTGGGGTCAATTTTAGTGCTAGATTGTGATTTCATTCATTGTATTAAAAAATCCCTAATCAGGGTTTACAAATTTTTTACATCGTATTAGCAGTTTCGATGGTGTATTAGTTAAATCGTATATGGTATGTGAAAAGTCCCACTGTAGTGACAGGAATGGAAGCTCATGACATATTATAATTCAGGATCATGTTTTCAGGCAGCATATGTTTTGATGGAGATAACTATGTCATACATTTTAATCATTATGATTGCTTATGGGCTTTGGTTAGCAAGAAGTAAACCGATTTGTGTTGATGAAATAGTTTAACCCTTTTCTTGGATCATTTGAATCGATTTTAGTTTAAACATAGTAGAAAGCAGAAACTATCCATGGTAAAAGGAACCATGCAATCATGCATAATATTTGAAATGTCTAAAAGGGTACGGTGTTTGGTTACTAATGTAGTGTTGTCTAAAGGGGTGTTTGGTTACTGCTGTAGTGCTGTCTAAAGAGGTGTTTGGCTATTGTTGATTTTTTTTGTTACAATTGTGGGATGAGACTAAAATATAGCCTGACCAACCCAATTCCTTATAGGGTCGGGTTGCGGGATACTTTCATTAAAAAATAATTAACCGGCCCAATAACTCAACCCAATAACACCCATAACTATATATCTTTCAGAGTTTGTTAGTTTTTAATTCATAGTTTTGTTTCATATACATTTCATTATTTGTTAATTGTGTTTGAAATACTTAATGGAAGCATATGATTGGATATGAGTATGTATTTTAATACACTCTGTTATTTTACTAATATTTGGAGACAACCTTTTGATGATTGTGTGTGGTTTTATTTCGTAGACGGCGACAATTGGTGATGCATCATAGTGAAGTGCATTGGGAAGTTGCACTAAAATGATGAAACAAAGTAAGTGAGGAATATTTGTAACCAACCTCAACAATTGAAAATAATTCCAATATTACAGTTTATAAGCATCATTTTGCTATCGACTTCTCAGGTTTGCTTCTTAATGAAATATATTACTAAATGTCAAATATTGTGGTAATGTGAATGATAATATCATTTGGTCATGTGATATTTTTAATGGGTCAAACGGGTTCAGTTAAAAGACATAACAAAAAAGGAAATAGAACCCCAATTCGTTTATCTTCAATTTAAGGTATTTAATTTTTTTATGTTTTTCAATGTTTATTTATTGTTTATAAATATGTTAATATTATTTGTATTTGTACAATAGTACTATAAGTATATGCAAATTTTCAGACTTTAGAAGCTTTTCTTTTTGATGATATATTTTATTAATCTTAAATGAAGGTGCACCAATATTTTAACCCGTGAGCGAAGATCAAAGAGATGGTGTTTCTTTCTAAGGAGCATATGACGAAGTCTAAGACGGAGAAGCTTGATCACAAGAGGCAACTTATTTCAAAGGTATATCTTTTTTATAGCGTTTAGCCGTTTATGATGTTTTGTTGTTATATGATGCTCCATTTCTTTGCTACTTTACTAAGTTATAAGCTAATTTTTCAATCTGGATCGAATACCCAGGTTGTATTAAGAGTTCTTACAAGCTGCCTGTTAGTGCATTTTTCTTCATTTTTAGGTTTCGATGATGCCTTTAAGGCATTTTCTCTTCAATTTGGGTCTTAATCCTGGTGTTATGAACAGAACGCGGGTATTTTCTTAGCTCTGAACAAATGGAACACTTTTAAATTCCACTGATTTTATATATTAACAAAGGATGCAAGATGGTGCCGATAGGTAAATAGGTCATATTGGTTTCTGCATGTGGGTTGGGTTTACCCACAAACATTTCATTAAGTATATATAAGATTTTACTAATCCATTATTAGAAAAATGGTTTTTTAAAGATGAGAAAAATCCATGAATAACGTGAGTTAGGAGGCTATTAAAGTCTAAACTTTGGTTCATGATTTGACCCATTGGAGATTATTACCCAAATCAGCCCACTCAACTAATCCCATGGATCTTTTTATGGTTCTTGATTTTATTCATTAGATATTATAACCCAAATAAGCCTACCCTCAAGTAATAGGGTGGAAATTGCCAACTACTGTTTATAAACATTATTGTGTGTTATACTCAAAAGAGTCGAAGTGTTAGTTGATAGAATGATAGTCTTCTATGTGTGATGGTACTTATCTTCTGTTGCAGAGAGTATACACAAGAGCTTTCTACCAGGTATATGTATATGTGTGCTTTCATGTGCCTGTTACACCAGATCACTAAAAAACCCGTTTCACCATTTTGATATGTCAAATATGACTGCTACATCGCAGCTCAAGCTACTTGGAACACCAGAACTTTGGGTAGCAATCAAGGTTGACGGGAAGAAAACGGCTCTTGATCATCTTTCGTGTATAATCCTGCATATTCCTGAATGTTCTCAGTTCCGGTACGTAGACGACAGTTGTTGTAGGTGTTGCGATACAACTTTTAATTGCAAAGAGAAGATTTGTTACTCTTTTCTTAAATCTTATCATGCAACAAAGTTATTCCATTATGTGCATATGCTAAAAATAAAAATTTGATTGCATGAATGAGATCAATTGTTCAAATGCTTTTTTGACCACTAAAGTCATAAAATTGTTGGTCATAAAATGGTTTCTTCCCTAAGCCAAACACTTTTGATCATGATTCCTCTCTAGCTTCAAAAAACAAAACCCATAAATTTCTAATTATGATAAATTAATATTAAGGTTGATTAGTAGCTTAAATCGGCAAGTTTATAATACTAGCGAAAACAAAGTTGGTTATCCAAAAAAACATTATATGAGATTAGTCATTACTAATTCGAAGTGTGAAGATTAACATTTAGAAAACGTGTTTTGTGAAAAGAAGTTATTGTTGAGTTGTTAACTAGATATTATTCCATGGTTAACGCACAAACTATATGATTGTTGCTCACTTTTTGGTTCAGATTTACCTTACAGCAAATCACAATTATGTTACAGGAAGAATATAATAAGATCGGTTTCTTCATCTTTACTGAAAATATGGAATAAATATCATAATCCTATACATGATCATTGATTTGCCTATAAGAATACGAGTTTTTTAATCTCTTAGTGGTGATTTTGATTGTATTAGTAGTTATATTACAATTAATTTTATTCTTAGGTTAAAATTCATGTATGAGCAATTTTTAGGAGTATGTTTGATTATACATATCATATGCTTTGTGTGTTTAAACTTAAAAGATAATGATATTTTGTGCATAAGGAAGATAAATTTTATAAAATAATCATAATATATGCATGATCATTTACCCAATTTTATAAGAATAACTTTTACACGGCACTATAATGCAACGACTCACAATAAGTAGTCATTGTCTTCCCCTCTCAAGTTTAAGCTTAAGTAAAGGATATTCGAAATAAAAGCATATTATTTTCAATAAAAATACACAAACATTCAATAACTTTGACTTTTGTTAAAACCTCGTGTGTGCACGGGTATTATAACTAGCATATTCTTTTATGACTTAAACCCATGAGAAACCAAACGTTGGATTTGAAAGTTACAAAACCAAATCCAAATTCAAATCCAAATTTTAATCCAAATCCTAATCCTAATACAAAACCCATCTACAAATCAAACGGGCACTTAATTTGTTAAAAACTTGTCTTTTGTTATTATGATTTCTTGTAGAAATCTCAATGACCAATGAAAGAGTGTTTTACGGTAAAACTTTTAAATAATAGGAACTAACAAAATCATTCTATGAATATTTAAAAAATACTTTTTATGAACATGGGCATATCCTTAGTCCTCAGAACAGACTGCAATTTCATATTTAACCTTTATGGCTCTATACCAAAAATTCAAAACCATTACGATCAAGTCTATTTATACTTGTATCTTGTAACGCATCAAGCCATAGTTGTCATAATTGGACTTTTCTATGATACTACTAAGAGCATGGGATACTTGGTATGCAGATGCCTCACCGCTTCCAACGTGGCGCCCTTGGCCATACACCGCTTCAATTTCCGCCATGTTGGCCACCACCCTTCACTAATGCCTTCGTCTTGACACCTATCCTTCACTAATGCTTTGACACGGATGATGAGCACCTTTCACTAATGCTTTCATCTTGATACATTCGGCATTCTTCACTAATGCCTTCAACCCAACATCTATGGAGAAAGGAAGAACTATCAACAAGAGAACCTTTGTAGTCTTGATGATGACGAAGCATGGCAACTCATGGACTTGAGCTTGCATCGCCAAGAAGTGGTGATCTCTCCTTTAAGAGGAACTAGAAGATCACACAAAAACAAAAGACAAACTACATAGATCACTTAGATTCAGGTTAGAGGGTTAGAATACTTTGGGGAAGTATGTGTAAAATTTATGAGTAAAAGGAAGAAATGGGTCTCTATTTATAGAGAAAATTTCATTGTTATCGGATCCCACGGATCCTTCCCACAAGGGATCCGCTAGCGAAGCTAGGGATCCCTTAACGCCTCCTTTACCCATGGGTATTTTGGTTATGGGTCATGGGTTGATCCATGGATCCTTGGCTAGATACAATGTATCTTTTGAGTGCTCACCAAGGGTTCAATGTATCTAGACATTCTCTTGAGTGCTCACCAAGGGTTCAATGTATCTAGACATTGGGTATGGGTCATTACCATGGGTTATGGATATTATCCATATATGATATAAGCATGATGTCATGCAATGGGTTATGGGTCAAGCTCAATGGATCATGGGCTTTGGGGTTAAATTCCAACTACATTCAATTCATTTGCCCAATGGGTTATGATACTTAAGTTTCTACCCATTTATATTACCCAATATACTACATACTAGTTATGTGTATATTTTACCCAAATATGTAAACACTAGTTGTTGTACGTATGTAATATTAAATCATAAAATCACTTATACTTGTGTTAGTGTTTTATGTGAAAATGTGAATATGTTAGAAACTATTAGTTGAAACCATTTACGTATTTTATTTGTTTCGTTAAAATGATTTTACGTTTGTTATCGACAAAACATTAGAAGATCGTAAAATATAAATAAACATTTTTACGGCTTATTTGTATTAACATGGTTGAATAGGTAATGCCTCACAATGGGATTAATGGTCTTCGCTTGTTATAACTGTAATGAGAAGGTCACTGCTAATGCATGCCCAAAGCCAAGGACTAGAGGCGATTTTATCACAAGGAGGTTTACTTTTTGGCTCTCAAAGACGGGTTGGTGGTACTCTACCAACAAGGAACGAGCTTCATGGCGTATGCGCATTCCGATGATGACATGGAGGACTTGCAGCTAATGCAAAGAAGTGATGTTGATGGCTCACATGCAAGCTCCACATGAGTGACACAGCCCGAAAAGGCTGACAATTACGCTGTCTCAAAATCGGATCAAACTATCCTCATTAATGATACGATATTCACCAACATCTACATCCGACAAGGCTCGAGTGTTCAACATGAGCCGTATACATTCATTCGATGATCATCAAATAGACCCCGTAGTTATATTTGATCATCAAGATGACCTTATGGTTACCTTTGATAATTAGGTTGACTCGCGGGTTATACTTGAGGATCTAACTAATGATCATGTTGAGACTCACGTTGAACAAGATGAACCTTCGTCTAATCTAGAAGTTGAGCTCATGACCTTAATTAAAGACCAAGAATTCGACCGAAATCAAAGCAATTAAAAGAAAACAATGCATCTTTGACTAGGATAATGAATGCTTAAAAGTAACTCAACGTTTTTAAACTCAAGAAAAACGTGAAAAGGTTTTGAAGTCGCTGCTAAATCTTCCCAAAACTAAAAATCACAAGAACGACAGATACGGATCTAGTCAAATCCAAGAATGCTTTGTTGTCTCAAATAGAACAAATGAAACATGATCATAAAACAAATTAACGCCTTACTTTGAAAAATCAAAAATCCAAGGTGAGTTGTTAACTTGTTAAAAATTGTTCTCTCAATACAAAAAGCATTCAACCAAAGCTAATAGATGCCTATCTTGAGGAAAGTACAACTTACAAAATAAAATCAAAAGAGTTTCTCAAATGTTGTTTATAAACATGGTGAATCAATCACAACGATTCAAAAGTTTACTTTAAACCAAATCCAAATTGATATGGACCTAATCTTGCGACACAAACCTAAGTTTTCAAATAGAGCATTCAAACCAAACTAAGTTTACGTAAAGGCAGTAACATAGAATTGATGATTCCATTATGAGTGTTGTTGAATATAATAAGCCAAGAGGATTTAGATGCGTATGATCTAGAGTCGCATCGAAATTAGAAAATGTTGTTTACAACAAACCATTTAACTATTCAAAATCCGCTACAATTTCGTTGAACAAAGGGATACATCTAGCACACCTTGGGTTATCACACCTACTTCGAAGTCTTCTTCAATGTTGGTCCCCAACCCACTCTCGCATTAAAATAATGGTCCTTTACCTTCACTCGAAGTAAAATCAATACCCAAAAATCGCCAAATTCCTAGATATTTTGACATTTTCACTTCACATCAAACTTTAGAACGCGGAGATTAAATTCCATTCAAATAAAATTGAACATTTTCAATCGCCAGCGCCGAGAACAAAGAGATATTTTTCAAAAGAATTTTACCCTATGTTAAAATTTGAAAATTGTGCATTGTATTGGGAAATGGAATTTCATAAGGAACTTGATTGATGAAAATAGTTTTTAGTGAAAACGTAAAACATCTATTTCAAATACAAAACGTAAAAGAAAAATGTTACTTAAAAGATGCGATCGACTCTTGGAAGATGTTATCTGTGTTGATATCCAAATAATGTGGTGTAACTATATTCTCGCTCCATATGCATTTGATTATATCTCCGATGATTCTGTTGATTCTGTGGAAATTGTTGAGAATACTGATACGTGCCTCGACGAGTCTTTAAAAGTTGAAAATCAACGATTGTTAAACGAACTTTCAAATGCAAAACGTCGTCTTCAATGGTGCCAAAAAGATTGTCAAAATCGTGAACTTGCTTTGCAAAACAAAATCAACCAGTTGCATTCCAAAACTCTTAATCCAAAACTTGAGTACCTGGATGATCAAAATGTGTCTTTAAAATGTCAAATCTCAAAATATGAACAAGAACTTTCAAAAGTTAAGAAGGAATATGGTGTCATATTTGATTTCTCAAATGTACTCATGATGAAGCATCAAACTAACTTGATCATTATCTTGCAACACCACTAAAGAAGTCATGAATTTTTCTGAAATCTTCGCTCAAAATCAAGATTTGTTGCATACTATCATTGAGTTAAAAGAGAAGTTAGGAAAGTATGAACAAGTTAAACTTAGTAACATTAAGAAACTTGCACTTGTAACACTTAGAAAAAGTGACACTAGAATGCCTAATGACAAACCACAAGATACTAATGTGCTCTAATGAAAAGAATAGTTGTCTCTTTTTCCAACGTCCCCGCGACAGTACTTAGAGCAATACAAGGAAGAATAGGAAGTTACGACCTAAGAAAAGATCAATAAAGAATGCTGAAGTAGAAGAACACCTTAGGACTTTGAATAAGACTCAAGTTGTAACCCACTTTAGATATTGTGTCCGACAAATGTAATGGAAAAAGTGTTGTAACGCATGTCAAACTTTAAGTAATTTAAATGTTATGTTTGAAGCTTCTTGTGTTGGTTGTCATAAAAGCATGTTCTCCGTTGTCATGATAAGTGTATTGCTAAGGCTATCTTGCATCGTAGTTTGAATAATAGAAAACGGAATACCTCTAGGCCCACTAATGCTTCTAAGTCCGTGCTAGGTAAACCACCCTCTAGTGTTCTAGCTACAAACATTGATGTACCCATAGCTCCACCTTCACCCTCTAGGAAGAACTTATCACCTAGTGCATTCACTAAGACCAAAGCTAAGACTAGTTGGAGATGGCGGAAATGGTTACATAATACACTTGGATTTACATGGATACCTAAAATCATTGATATGTGTGTTGCTACTATAACCGTCAACCTTCTAACTCTCTTGGGTTCCACATCTACTTCTATTCCATCTGTGTCACCTTAGGTGTAATGCAGGTGATACATATCATCCTCTGGATTGTTGATAGGGGATGTTCCCGACACATGACAGTAATCTCAATTGTTGTCAAACTTTGTTGCAAAGTTCATTGGCACCGGCCGATTCGGAATGATCACTTCAAGAATATCATGGGCTACGAGATTACATCAATGGCAACATCGAAATTAGCGGGTTTATTATGTGGAAGGTGTCTCGGGTCACAATCTCTCTCAAGAGGTTAGTTCTCGTGATGGAGATTTGAAGTTGCTTTCGAGAGAAAACTTGTTTCATCGCGTGATCTACAAGGAAACGATCTTATGTTTGGCACCATGAACTCAAGTTTATACACAATCTCAATGCAAGACATGATTGCTTCATCTCCTATTCTCTACTTTCAAAGGCAACATCTACAAAATCTTGGCTATGGCACCAATGCCTCTCACATTTAAACATTCAAACCATAACCAACCTTGCTCGATACAAACTTGTTGAAGGTCTCCCGAGATTACGGTATTCTAAAGATCACCTTTGCTCAGCTTGTGAACAAGGAAAAAGCACTCGTGCTCATTTTCCTTCAAAGGTGGAACATGGCCTCTGCATGTGTGCTTCATCTTCTTCACATGGATTTGTGTGGCCCGGCGCGTGCAGTGAAGATTAATGGCAAACGCTACATCTTGGTAATTGTAGATGACTACTCAAGATGGACTTGGTTTTATTTTTTTCGAAGTAAAGATCAAGCTCTACGATGATCGCACCTTTCAACGAAAATTCAAGTTCAACTCGAACACAAAGTTAAACAAATTCGAACAGACAAAGGAACTGAATTTGTGAATCAACCTCTTCGGGAATATTATGAGAAAGTGGGAATTGAGCATCAAACATCTATTGCACGCACACCAGAACAAAACGGAGTTGTTGAAAGATCTAAACCGCATTAGTGGAAGCCGCCAAAACGATGTTAATCAATGCTAAACTTCCGTGATACTTGTGGTCAGCCGTGTCAACCGCATGCTACACTCGTAATCGCCAATGATTACAAACGCCACAACAAAACACCTTTGAGCTTATCCACAACCGAATCTCAAACACTTTCATGTATTTGGATCCCTTTGCTACCCGAATAATGATCGTGATGACTTTGAATGCTCAAAGCCAAAGCGACATTGAAGTCTTTATTGATACCTTGGAGAATTCTAAAGGTTACCGGATCTAGAATCATGTACAAAGCGTGTTATGGAAACGATTGATGCAAATTTCGATGAGCTTACAAAATGGCTTCCGAGCATAACGCCTTGGAAACCGTCATAACCGCTTAAACTTCCCTCAAAACCCATCATCACCGATCCAAGCTCCCAGCCTTACTCGCCAACAAATGGAAAAGCTATTTTCTCCTCTCGGTTAGTGATGATATTGATGAACGTGCTCGTGTATCCATGTTTCACTGCTCAACCCGATCATATTCCAAAACCCGATACACCGCTACAACAACTACTATTGAAGAAGCACCACTAGTTGACTCTACAACAACAAATAGAACAAACCGCATCCAATCCATCGCTGGAACCGGTTGATGTTCAACAATGAAGTACCCCCACCGAGATTTTGATCCAAATCGTTCTTCAACCCGTTTGCTAATGAAACCGCCGCGACCATGTTGGCGGAATCATCCCAAGCCATTTGAATCCTCCCACCGCATAATGTATATCAACATCAACCTTCCACACATCGTTGATCGAAAGACCATCCTCTTGAGAATATTATCAGGTATAACAAG